>APFE030610945.1:229388-285688 GCA_000404065.3 Pinus taeda | reverse complement strand
AAATTAGGGTTAAATATAAATGTCTACTAAATAATCAATCACTTAGTTAAATTATTTAAAACCTTTATTTATTCCGTAAGAATGTAACTAATTTAATTAAAAAACTAAATAAAACGAATTTTACAAGAACCTATACCTAATAAATAAATATTAAGCTAAGCTATATTATCCTCTTATTTATTATACTTGCAATTTAATTTATTTAATAATACAAATATTAAATTAAGGGATTAGTTCAACTCCAAAACACAAGCATATTAATAAAAAACAGTAATGTGTTCATCAAACTATGGTCTAGTAATAAGTGACATCATTTACCACAAGGATGGCCTCGAGTTCAGATTCTAAACGGCCTATGGGAGTTATTAAAAAGAGTATTGAAGAATATAGTATAGAGGAAATGTGAAGTTGCATCCAATTATTTAAGTACTACACAAGATAAAGTTTCATAGTGGCTTGGTCTAACAACAATTTTTTTTTTTTAACAAGAAAAAATAATAATCGAGAACTCTAATAACCAGCCACTACTATATTCAAAGTTCAAACTTAGAATTCCTTACGTATATATGCTAAGTTAAAAGGCTATCAATGGGGAAGGGGATATCAATGAGAACATTGTAAAGGGGTTAAATAACTTAGCCATCAATGTATTGAGAAATTGCATGAATCAGTCCAAGGTTAGCTAAAAAAATTTCAAAACGATACTAGGTGAAATGCTTCTTGTTTCATTGGACTCTTTAAGTACATGAATATCTCTTTTATTTTCCTTCTATTTTTTTTTGTATTAATTGACTTCAGTGTAAATTGTTTACAAAATTGTCGTGTTGTGGAAGAGGTTGGGAAGGATGCCCTGATTTCTACTTCGATGGTGGCGACTGACATTGTTAAACACAAGTTCACTACAGGCAAGAGTAGAAATTTTTATTGTTGAATCATTACAAAAATAAAGGAAACTAAATTGAGATGCCCCTAGCCTTTTCATACACATTGTATTGATTGTAGGTTTGGCAAAAGCATAGGATAGCTTACAAAGGACACCTTCGCAGTTGTTGGGAATAACATTCGACTGCAAGAAATATAGCCAAGATTTTGAATGTCATAAATCATGCATCAACAAGTGTGAAGAGTCTTGGTAAGGCCCTACAACAAAGTATTAAGTGAAACAATATAATCTAATATTGATATGGGCCTATGGTTCATAGAGTTTTGTTTTTGAAATAATTCAACATACATTTTATTGTGATAGATCTCATGTAAATTTTGATCGATATTAGTGCAAAAATTATTGTTATGTCCTTTTGTACGATACAATGGTTAATGGCCACACATGGTTAGATGTTCGAATGCTATAAAGGTAAGCATGACATTGTGAAGAGTGTGAAGGTGCAGAGGAAGCTTTCATTGTAGTTACTCTGCATCTCAATAATGTTCTTAGGAAAGCTATTAGGCGAGTAACAAACCATAAATTTCTCCTCGAAGTACGACTTGCTATTTTGTACTTTTTTATTTAGGGTCAATAATGCAAAGTCATTGTTAATAGATGAGAATAGAGATAGAGAGATTTACCACTTAGGTAATTTTGAAATTGAGGGTCATCAAGAGAGCACTTTTGATATTAATTGATAGGGGGAGAGAGAAGAAAAAAGAGGAAATTAGCTCCTCTAGTTTAACAAAGGACTCTCAAGATGCCAAAATTTAGAAGAACGACACAAGCATCAATCTGGTAACAATGTCTAGCTTGTTATTACATATATAATTGTCTCCCTGCACTCTCACTCCCATTACCATCACATATAAGTAACTCATATATCGAATGATATCTCATCATGTGAAAATGGCTTAGCATGAGGGTGTTACACACTAACTTACCAAGACTTACCAGTGGACTGCTCTAACCTACCCAACATTTTCCAACATTCTCATAAACTAGTGGAATCAATGAAAAATAGCACATTAGTGCCAACGTTCTCCTTGCATCTATAAAAGGAGAAACTCAAATATATATATTTTTTCCAAACATAGATAAAGAGACGCCATTTCACAACTGCATATTATTCCATGAAAAATTTAGTCGGATATCGAGGAGAGGGGATGTAATATAATTGGGACATGCTACCAAATCTTCTCACAAAAGTGAGACAAAGACTGGTTCCCATGACAATGAATACGTGCAAATCCATTGTGCATATTAATGTGCAAGGGATTACAAGAAATAATTGTCCATAACATCATTCTAATATTGATAATACATTATTCCACCTGCTTAGAGAGTGTATTACTACTCACCTTTTCGACAACAGTAGTGAAGTGGTAATGGTAGTTTTTTTTTCTTTGTTTCTGCACCAAAAATCACCACAGGTTTGAATTCTTTGTTCTCCTCCAAACTCTATTGTTATTGTTCAATTGTATGGAAGCCCGAAATCACCAACTATCAACTTTCCCTCTCTCTCATTAATGTTATTGTTCAAGGTTTCCCCTCTTCCAAGAGCATAGTAGAAGAGAAGAATATATAGCAAAAATTCATTTGTTTCCTTCATTTTAGAAATACCCTTTGATGATGACTTTGAAGTGACAATCCTGCTCCAATCACATTGCATTAAGAAACTTTCACCAACGTAGCTCTAACAAATGGTGGTTCAAATACTTCTTCATAGATCACAATATATGATATGTGGTGGGGGAGAAATAATGGTGGAGGTGTGGGAGTGCGGAGAAGAATCTTCACGCCTCTACACTTTTGCATTTTCTCTCTAACAAATAACTTCACCATTCTCCACACTTTATTCATTTTTTTTTTCCATGATCTTGGGTCTAGGATAGAATATTAGAATCTCCGACGCTACGAAACCAAGAATCACAACGATACTACTTTGCACAATGGAATATAAACAACAGTAAATCTACTAGTGCACAAAACATGGAAAACTTTTTATAATTTTCAATCCAAATTCATTATATTAATCAACATATAATACAACAGTCTAAGGCTCTCGTACTATGGATAATATCCCTCATACATCCACTAGTACAATATACAAAACTAGGGCTTGGTGTTAGTGCATCGACAACCAATCTTCCCTCAACAAGGTGCTCTAACCATCTCGCTAATGTAGCGCGCCTTCTGGACTCCTCACGGTTGTACCTTGTACCTGCTCGGTCCTTCAGCCACCGATCTGTAGCGTTGCCTCTATCAACGATCCAATTCCATCTGGTCACTAAACCTCAGCTCTCCAGTCTAATCACTAGTTGAACGTTCGTCCATCAACACATCGAGACTCCTGTCGAGTTGTTCACAAATCCACTTGTGAACAACTCTCAATCTTCCCACTACTGCTCTTCAGCTACTCAAGGACTTCAACCCACTATGGTCTTCCTGTGCTGCTCTAATGAATACCAACATAGGGAACAGAAGGTTGTCGCCTATCACTGCAAGATGTCCATCTCCGAAAATGAACACGAGCTAGGAGGACTACCCATCATCTAGTGTAGAAGTCCTTCTCCACATTCGAGTCTAGGGTTGCTCAACTACTCCTTTGGTTATTTAACCCTTGTGCTCAACAACAACCACCCTAGCAACCACTTTTTTCCATCAAAGTGTTGCACACCAGGCTCCAACATGGGCACTATCAAATTGTCCTCCAGCAGACCATAAATTCCCAATCACGTCCACACTTGGTCAACTCTCACGCTTCCCTCCAATAGACCACGAGTGACCAATCCTCATTGTAGTATCTACTCCTAGTTAGGGCATCCAACACCTAGGAAACCCCTCCACATCGCTGCTAACAAACTCCTCCAATCATCCTCTCCTAGGACACCTATTACTCCACTGCAATATATGCTCCTAGTTGGGGTTTCTTAACACCCAAGACAACCCCAGCACATGTCTCCCACAGGCTACTATATAACCGATCCAAAACTTATCTAAAACATGGATCCAACACCTACAAGAATGCGCTGAAATACATACCTTAAGGTTGTTGTTTTATTATATGTTCCTTTGCAGCAAACTTGGCCTGGCTAGGGCAACATCATAGTCCCTTTCCAGCCCTTAACTTCTGCCCAAAATTTCTCCCCTTAAATGCAGTTGTCCCTCCTTGAGAGTTCAAGGTAGTTGGTTATTGTCTTAGCCTTCAAACATACCTCGGTCTTCCTTCAAGTCACTAGAGCTGCCCTAGGTCTCCACTTACAGGTCTACTGAAACCTTTTTATGGGAATGTCTACCCTCAAACAACCCTCAAACAGTCCCTCCTTGACTCAGACCTCTAGCACAACTCCTCGGCCCTCCAACCAACAACCTGGTCACCTGAAGTGGCCCTCAAAACAATCCTTTCCACCCTCACGATTATACCTTTTGTTGCTTCAGCCTAGACAAGGTCTCTTTCTCTCCTAAACAAGTTATCTTCTTGTGATGTGTTGCACAAATGAATGTGTTCAAATGATCTATACTCATCTCATATTTATACACAAACATGAGGGCTACTTCTAGTGCAAACAAGTCTAATTTTCACACAAGACGACCTGCTCTTTTATCACAAATTAATCCATAACCACATATATTAACTTCAAAAATTCATAACTTCATTTCTACAACTCGTAATTGGATGATATTCATTATGTCGGATTTGTCTCGACGAGAGCTATCATTCTCATCCATAACATGTTGAAATGTGATCATGGTTTTGGCCCAAATCATGATGGGTGTAAAACCCCATGCTTGGGTTTCAAGCCCACAAGGCCACTTGTGGAGCTTCTTCCTCCAATACCTCAATCCACGAGGCTTAGAGTACCTCCGAAGCTATAAAAATCAACACTCCCTCTTAGTGAGGGAGGTAATTCCAAGACTAGGAAGTCACCATCATCATCGATGACACTAGCCCATCTTGCATCTATCACTACAGCATACCCTATAGAATGAACTCGTCAATCTTGATAATGCCTCTACCTCATCACATATGAACCTAAAGATCCCAAACCTCCATAGGGTTTCTCCTTCTGAGGCTAGACTCCCTTTGAGCCTACATGATATCCACTGGCTCAGCCTTGCAAGCACTCATCCTCCTAGATCAAATACCACTTGTGCAAATCCTACCAATCTCAGATATGAAACATCATGATCTGATGAAGAATCTACCCTGCCAATATGAAATCCATAATGAAGCCATCTCGTTCAACCTAATCTCGTCCAAGACAAAGAAACTCTCGAGTCTTCCCAACCATCCATGAAAAATCAACGGAAGTCCATGATCAACAATATGCCCTACAACAAATTGTTGTTCACCAAGCTCACCACCACTCCACCAGAACTCTTAGCCAATCTCACTGCCAAGCCAGTCAAGACCACATCTCCATGTCTTCAACTGAACCCTCTGCTCCATGATCTAAACACCCACAACTCCCTTTGAGTTGCTTCACTGTGCACACTTTGATTCACTGTCCCTCAAAGTAGCTCAAACATGCTCAGATACCATGTTGTTTTTCCATGATATTGGGTCTAGGATAGAATCATAGAATCTTTGACGCTACCAAACCAATAATCACAATGATACTACTTTTCACAACGGAATATAAAAGACAATAAATCTACTAGCGCACAAAATATGGACAACTTTTTACAATTTTCAACCCAATTTTGTTATATTAATTAACATATAATATAACAGTCTAGGGCTCTTGTACTAGGGATAATGGACCTCATACGTCCACTAGTACAAGATACACAAGTGGGGCTTGGTGGCAGTGCATCAACGACCAATCTACCCTCAACAAGATGCTCTGACCATCTGGGGTATGTAGCGCGCTCTCTCATCTCCTCTTGGTCGTACCCTGTGCATGCCCAGTCCTTTGGCCCCCGATCTGCAGCACTGCCTCTATCAACGATCCAAGTCCATTTGGTCACTAAACCTCTACTCTCCAATCTACTCACTAGCTAAACGTTCATCCATCAATGCATCAACACATTGAGACTCTTGTCGAGTTCTTCACAACCTCACTTGTGAACAACTCTCAATTTTCCCACTGCTTCTCCTCAGCTACTCAGGGACTTAAGCCCACTATGGTCTTCCTGCGCTGCTATGATGAAGACTAACATAGTGCACGAAGGGATACCACCTATCACTGCAAGATGTCCATCTCCCACAATGAACATGGGCTAAAAGGATTTCCCATCATCTTTTGTAGAATTCCTTCTCCATATACAAGTCTAGGGCTTCTCAACTGCTCCTCTAGTTCGTCAACCCTTGAGCTCAAAAACTGCCACTCTAGCAACCAATTTTTTCCATCAAAGTGTTGCACACTAGGCTCCAACTTGGGCATTATCACGCCATCTTCCAGTATACCATAAATTCCCAATCATGTCCACACTTGGTCCACTCTCACGCTGCCCTTCAACAGACCATGAGTGACTAATCCTTGTTGTAGCATCTACTCCTAGTTAGGGCATCCAACACCTATGAAACCCCTTCACGTGGATGCTAACATACTTCTCCAATTGTCCTCTCTTAGGACAGTTATTACTCCACTGCAAGATCTGCTACTATTTGAGGTTTCTTAACACCCAAGACAACCCCAACACATGGCTCCCATAGGCTACTATATAACTAATCTTAAATATGGATCCAACACCTACAACAATTCACTGAAATACATACCTTAATATCATTTTTTTAGGGTATGTTCCTTTGCAGAAACCTCAAACTAGTTAGGACAACATAATAGTCCCTTTTCAGCCCTTAACTTCTACCCATAATTGTTCCCTTTTAATTTGATTGTCCCTCCTTGAAAGGCCAAGGTAGCTTCTTGTTGTCCTAGCCTTCAAACAGACCTTGATCTTCCTTCAAGTCATTGTGGATATCTTTGTTCCGAGTGATCATACTGAGCAAAATTTCGAGTTGTGAGGAGCTGGTGCACTCTCTCCCTTGTATGATGACCAAGCAGGAGCCGCAGTAGGAGCAGGGCCAGTAAGTGGCATAGGATTCACTCCAAGAAGTGGAAGCGGATAACATGAGCATTGTTACACAATAATTTATCACTGCTTTCACTCCCGGTTTTCTCACTGTGTCATGTGTCCAAGTCAAGCATGCTTAAGACAGACAAATGCTCTCCTATGCTACCAATTGACCCACTTTTCCTAAGTTATATGCCTCATCGCGGCTATTGGCTTAATAAACGCGCTGAAAGGCGCTCATGAATAGTCTATTCACATTGCCAGCGTGGAAGTACACCTGATTCCCGCAATGGCCCGATTTTAAGCACCAGCGCGGGGCTATGTGTTTCCTTTAGCGATGATATGACTAGCTGTACCGATCACTAGCGATGTCAGCGCTGAACCCCAGTTATGTGCCTGTGATGATCCAGATTAGGAAAATTTGTTCCAACAGTCGGCCTTCCAGATGACTCCGGACCTGGTTGTTGGCCTAGTTTATGTCGCCCTTCCTTCCCTGGTGTGGCAGTTCCGTCAATTGTTCTACCTTCCTTGATGATAAGCTCTCTCTTCCACCTTTCATGGAGACTCCTTGTCCTATTTAAACTCTCACCATTGATATGCATTTCTAGTTCCTGGTAGTTCCTGATAGTTGGCTAGTTGAGCAGTGTTGTTAGTGTTTTGTGAGTTTGCTAGATAGCTGGTGTGAGTGTGGCAAGTGTGGGATTGTTGATAGCTCGTGGAAGGTTGTGAAGTGCCCTTAATCTTGTGTAAAGCTTATGAGTGAAAGAGTTCTTGTATGTTGGGAGATCCATCTCCAAAGAGTGAATGCTTGAAGAACATGCTGGTTGGACCTTTCTGAGAAGGCTTGTGACGTCAAGACTTTGGTTGTAAGCTGACTCTTATTTCATTATTAATGCAATCAATGATGTTTTCCTATGTCTTGTATGAAATGTACTTGATAGCTCATGACTTCTTGACTTGTGAGTAAATAGTTCATTGTTGTATCTGGTTACGTGCTTTGTTGTATTTCCTTTCCTTTGTTTCAGGTTGATCATTCACTGAGGAGAAGGAAGCGGAAGCTGGAGCAGCACAACGGAACTCCATCGACCACCGGTTGTGGTAGGCCTCCAACTTTAACTGTTTAAGGAAAGCTATTGTTGATTTGTCCTTGTTTGTGACTAGACCCACTCTAGGGCTAGAGGGTTTGCCTCTGTCCGCAGAGGGAACACTTTCCAGCATCACAAATTGGCGACTCCACTGGGGAGTTTTGGCCTTTGTTTTTCTTGTTTTCTCTTGCCTTGATTTTTGTTGATTTGGTCTCTTTTGAAGTTTTCGGGATTAGTTATCAGTCCTCTGAGTTTCCTGGGTTGATCTAGGAAATAACCCTGTTTGATTAAAGGATTGGTTGTTTTTGATTTGGGAGTTTTGGTTCACCTGTCATTGTTCTGAACATCATCACGGATTTCATTTTAACAGTCGCACTGTCATCGTGCTCACCCTTTTGTAAAATCCTGTGCGTCGTTGGATAACGTCACACAGTCGCGATGATTCCTGAAATCGGATCAGATAACGTCACACAGTCGCGATGATTCCTGAAATCGGATCATCGCGAAAAAGACGTGTACAGTTGCGACGTCATCGCCACTTTATAGCTTTAAACCCGCGATGATCTTAGGTTGCTAGTTTAATTCCCGCGACAACTCTTGAAATCGCATCATCGCGGAAAATAGGTGTACTTCCGCGATCATCTCGGGTTGTCAATGTAAAATTTGTGATGACATCTCGAGTTTTCTGTGCATCACGAGCGATGGTACCTAAACTTGCGATGACATCTCGAGTTTTCTGTGCATCACTTGCGATGGTACCTAAACTTGCGATGACATCTCGAGTTGTCTGTGTAACACTTGCAATGATTCCTGTAAAGTTGTTTTTATAACTTTACCTCCTAAATTCATCAATCTTGCTTATCCCCTGTTGTTTCTTGTCTCTCATTAGCTTGTTTTAATTGCTTTTGGTTAGGGTACTGTCTCTTTGATTTCATTGAGTGAGTCTTGTGTTATTTTTTTACTATGTGACCTATCCCTTTAGAAGTTTCGTCAAGAAACCATTTGCTTGGGTTACTTGTCTGTTCAAGGTTCATCCACAACCTTCTTGTGATTTGCTTGAGGCTCTTTCGCTGCTTGTTTTCTTACTGGTTGATTTTTAGTGTCGATTATTGAACCAATTTTTTATGTTGATTCGATTTCTTCACTACCAAGCATAGATCACAATTGTTTGGATCGATCAGTTCACACTTGCTTGTTTGCTTCTTTGAATTTAAAACAAAAAGAAAATCAAAAGTTTGCATTCATTTAGCGTACGAAAGTGAAAGTACATTTGCACTACGAATTCTCATGTTTGAAAAATTGGAAAGCGAATTTTAAATCTTTCATTAGTAGTATCGATGCATCGTGAGATTAGTGTATTGATGCATTGTGTTTCTTAGTGTTTGCACTCGCTTGTCTTGGTTTTCTTGGTTTGGGAATGATCTCTCTACCCTCTCGTAAGTAGGTGTCCATTGAAGAAAAAGGATTTTTCATTCATTCTAGCTGCATCCTAGGATTTATTATATACACACGGTAAGGCCTGAAAATTGAAACATAATCCAAGATCAACTCTAAAATGAACTGAATGAATCTAACAATGCATTGGAACATAACGCTCATTATTTAGAGGTCTAGGCTAGAGACGTGCTCCGGCGTTGTTAAACCTAGTCACTATTGTTCTCACTCAAGGTTGGGTGATTCCTCCTTCTGTGAGTCAATAGTGGTCTAGTACGGAATTGTGCTCCCACGTACCGTCGAGTATATGGGGAGACCCCACTAGGTTATCATCCTTTATCCTTAGGAAGCCGTGTCTGCTGCCTTGCAAACCGTAATGCACCGAACACAGCATTTGGGAAGATTGACTGCCATATGGAAAGTCCTTGGTTTTCATATGACTGCCAAGGTGTATATGCAATTTTACGGGTTGTTTGATAAACCTTTTGCCTAGTTCTCCAAAGTAGTCACTTTCGTTCCTTTTCAGACTCCTTAAAAGAAAAGGTCCATCTGAGCACTTGTCCTTTCAGTCTCATTAAACCTCGAAAGAGATAGAGTCACCTTTTTGTCCTTTTCTTGACTCTTAAAACATGAAAAGGTCAAGTTTTGTTCCTGCGTCATAAAATTTACTCGAAATATTCCTGGTAAAAGTTCGAGTTCTTGGTTGTGATAAGAGTGTTTTTCAGGCTTGTTCTCGATGGCAACATTCCCCGAGTCTACCGTCCAAGGTTTTCCCCCAAATGGAAATCCTAGTCTATTTCCTTCATTTGGAAATGCTGGTGCTCTGTATATGGCAACATTGTCTTTGCCTGGGTTAACCATCGGTTTGCCCGTATGGTTGTTTTCAACCTCGGTGGTCTCGAGCATCATGACTCATGTTCCACCGTCTTCTTCGTCTGAACCACGACACGATGATTCCAAGGTTGAGCCTACGCCTTCTTCCCCCATTTCTTCACCTTCATCTCCTCCTTCGCCTAGTGAAAGTTTCACATCTAGTAACCAGGAGACTAAGAAGAAGAAGAAGATGATGATGATGATGATGAAGAAGTCTGATAAGCACGAGGCCACTTGTGCAGCTACTGCTCCGAGTACATCTCAGGTCGGACCACCTTCTGCTCCTCCATGGAAGGTTAAGTTTCCTTGTAAATTGTGCAAGGGTGACCATCTTCTTCGTGATTATCCTGGTATTCCTAGGATCTTAGAAGTATGGTCTCACGATCTGGCTCGTCCCTCATCATCCTCTGAAGCTCATGGTGATGCTACCCTATCAACTGGAAATGGTAAGAAGAAAGGGAAGATTTGATTCCCCTGTAGACTATGTGAAGGCAACCATCCCCTTCACGTTTGTCAGCTCATGGATAAAGCTTCCGCCATTTTGGAAAGTCTTACATCTTCTTCACCCCAACTTCTTGTTGGTTATCAGAGGCCCTCTTTAGACCCTCTCCCCGTCGACCAAGAGATTGACTTAGATTATTCTCTTGTTCGTCCTCCTCTTTCCGAACCTGGCTGTGCTAAGCCTGTTCCAGACCAATCATTGGTCGGAGAGTGTCGACTTGGGTTCATTACTTGTTGATCACTCTGTTTCGGAAGGGCGTCATGATTCTACTGCTCATGTTCTTCTTGTCTCGTCAGATTCTCCTGAGTCCGAAAATGACCCTCCTATCCCCGTTGGTCAAGAGGATCCTTCTTTGGTTCCTATAGAGCAGGGGGCAATCATACGATACCCCCACCAAGTAGTTCAATCGTTTCCTTCGACTGGAGTCATTTGACTGCATTTCGCCTTCCATCCCATGTGCCTTTCCAGATTACAGTACATGCCTATGATAAGGCAGTACCTGGCACTGTCTTAGATGAGAGTGCATCTATCAATCTTATGCCTTCCACTACTTGGCAAGCTTTGGGCTCCCCACAGCTTGTGCTGGTCGCACAGAATATATTAGCGTTTAATGGAGGAACCAGTCAACCGTTAGTGATCCTTCCAAAGTTCCCTGTTACTTTGGGGGGAAAAACCGTCTCTATCGACGTACTAATTGTCCAAGGTGCCTTAGATTTCAGTCTTCTCCTTGGTCGTGACTATGTTTATGCCATGGGGGCCCTCGTCTCTTCACTTTTCCATGTGGTTTGTTTTCCACACGATGGAAGAGTGGTGACTATAGATCAATTATCATTCTTTAGTCCCCCGGTGCGTCCTGCGCAGCCATCATCCCCTATCAATTCTTGCTCGCAAGCAATACCTTCTTTGCCACAGGTCAATTATGTGGCTACTTGTTCCGTCTCCGCATCTGCTGATGATCATGCAGATGGTCTCGTACATCATGGATTGGGGGCATTGGAACCCGATCTGTCATTAGTGTCTCTTGACATGTATTCCTCCGAGAGCGCTTCCCTTCCATCCCGCGAAGACCTCTTGGGAGCCATGTTCTTATTAGGCCCATGAACAAGGTGTCCGAGGATAGTTCTGATCTTGTGTTGACCTCGTTAAAAAATGAAACAAGGTGTCCGAGGATAGTTTTTATCATGTGTCGACCTCGTTAAAAAACGAAACGAGGAGTTCTGAGGATAGTTCTAATAATTATCGATCTTTAGTCCTCCGGTGCCTCCTGCGTAGCCGTCATCCCCTATCAATTCTTGCTCACATGCAGTACCTTCTTTGCCACAGGTCAATTATGTGGCTACCCGTTCTGTCTCCGCATCTGCTGATGATCATGCAGATGGTCTCGTACATCATGTATTGGGGGCATTGGAACCCGATCTGTCATTAATGCCTCTTGACATGTATTCCTTCGAGAGCGTGTCCCTTCCATCCCACGAAGACCTCTTGGGAGCCATGTTCTTATTAGGCCCATGAACAAGGTGTCTGAGGATAGTTCTGATCTTGTGTCGACCTCATTAAAAAACGAAACAAGGTGTTCCGAGGATAGTTCATATCTTGTGTCGACCTCGTTAAAAAACGAAACAAGGAGTTATGAGGATAGTTTGTTCCTATCTCAACCTCGTTAAAAAATGAAATCGAGTGTCCTGAGGATGGTTTGTTTCCTGTGTCAACCTCGTTAAAAAATGAAACAAGGAGTTCCGAGGGTAGTTCTGATCTTGTGTCAACCTCATTAAAAAATGAAACAAGGTGTACGAGGATAGTTTGTTCCTATCTCAACCTCGTTAAAAAATGAAATTGGGCGGCATGAGGAAAGTTCTTGATCTTGTGTCAACCTTGTTAAAAAAAATGAAACAGGGTTATGAGGATAGTTCTACTGTGTCAACCTCATTAAAAAAATGAAACACCTCCCCTTTCCAAATGGAGTCCTTGATTAAGATCTCGTAACATCCAAGTCAAGTCTTTCCAAGATCTCGAAAATGAACCTTCATCCCATCCACCTTGTTGAATGCAATGAAGCTTGGGGGGTATGCACCTCGATTTGCGTCGTTATGTTGGGGGCATGCAAACTCATAGCAAGCATAGTTTTTCGTTTCGAGCTTGTGTAAACATGAAACCAGATCCAAGCAGAGTTCTCCATGGTTCAAGCTTGTGTAAAAATGAACCCATACCTCATTTGCATCTCGTGATTTCCGTTTATTCGCTAAATTCTGCTAGATGGGCCTTGGTTGTTTCATTCCATTGCCACCATCTCTTTGGTCGATCATATGCTTTCACTTGGTTGCTTTCCTTTCCTGAGGAACCGCAACGATGAGTGGTTTTATTAGCCAGCCTCTTGACCATTACATGTTTTGAGCAGTTCCACCATTGTTGGAACCAGTTGCTACCCTTTATACCACTCGTTCCTCTAGGGCGAGTCACCTTTAAGCTCTTTTCTGACTCGTAAAATATGAAAAGATTGTCGAGTATCCCTTTTGACTCGTTAAATGAAATAAAAGGCGGTCTTCTTTAAGCTCTTTTCCGACCGTGTAAACACGAAAAGATTGTCGGACTTTTGTCGTTTCAAGTCCGATATTGGTTACGAAACGATGTGTTTTTGATCGCTTTTTTACTTTTTTGGGTCAAGATCAGTAATCACGAAAAGTACTCCTTGATCACAATGGTCAAGCGGTTCTTTCGAGTATCGTTTTATACTTTTTCGAGCTCGAGAGACACAACTTTACGAAAAAGGACCCCCCTGGAGTTTTCTTTTATATGTCTTTTTCAAACTCCCTAAACATGAAAAAGACTCCAAGCTTTACCTATGTCGGACTCGTTAAACCCTGACAACATTGGACTCGTCACCATGATGAGACTCGAACTTCTCCTCCCTAGGGCTCATTAAAACTATTACTAGGATGGATTCGACCGAAGGTCGAACTTATATCACAAGCATATGTTATCCCCTTCAAGCTTGTTTTCAAAAATAATTGGGGTACTCGCCAGCAATGGTGGGGGGGAAACTTGGAAAACATCGTTGATTGTCTCTGGCAGCTAGTCACTCTTGAACATCAACACTTCTGCTTCTTGTCGGGTTGGGACATCCATACGTCGTCATTTGGCCTTCTGCAGGTTTGGGTTGTCATTTAGCCTCATTCCATTTGATCCATGCTGTCTCCATCAAGCCTCTGATCCTTTGGTACCTGAATGCTGCCACCGTTCGAAGTCGTGTCACCAACATGTTCAAGATTATAATCTTTCTGCAGTTTATGCCTCTGTCTCCTTCTCTGATACTCAGTTTCACCATCTACTACTTGTTCCTTGTCTCATGTCGTTGATGGGGGAAACATTATGGCCCTCCTACGACGGGTCGTCTCCTGTCGACATCAAATCATTATCCAGGAGATTTATCTAGAGATTCCCCTTTGGTACCTTAGAGCTTGCATGCCTCAATGGCAAGTTCTTCGCACCTGACGATCGACTTTCATCATTAGTCGTCGATTGGGTGATTCCACGAGTGTTCGACTTCAGCTCCTTTTTCACACTCTGTGGATTGTGCTAGCTAGTACCTTGAGAACCATTGGCATCATAGGTGGTTTCTCTCACGCTTGTTAATGATTTCCATCATTGACCGGTAATCAAGCGACTTTCTATCATGCTCGAACTTAGCACATCTATTCGCCTGTTAGAATTTGTACTGTGATCGGATGGGTTCAAGACCCCGAACTCAGATTACATATGTTTGGGCTGTGTGGATTGGTTTCCGGTTACATGACTCATTGATGGATGGTTGCGACCATACCTGAGTCTTCATGGATGGCTGCGACCATACCTTTATCATTGTCATGGTCTCATTAGCTGGGTGGCTGCGTCCATACCACAGATCTATTTCGTATGTCTTTTGGATGGTTGCGCCCATGCCTAGACTACATGTACTTCAAAGATATCAGTTTGACTTGTGCACAGGTCCTTCCAAATGGTGTTCCGACATAGTTTTTTTGTAAAGCATTTCACCCCTCCCACTCTCTCGGGCTTCATACTTTAGGGGGCATCTGTTACACAGTAATTTATCACCGCTTTCACTCCCGGTTTTCTCACTATGTCATGTGTCCAAGTCAAACATGCTTAAAATAGACAAATTCTCTCCTATGATGCCAATTGACCCACTTTTCCTAAGTTATCTACCTCATCACGACTATTGGCTTAATAAATGCGCTGAAAGGCACTCATGAATAGTCTATTCGTGATACCAATGCGGAAGTACACCTGATTCCTACGATGGCCCGATTTTAAGCACCAGTGCGGGGCTATGTGTTTCCTTTAGCGATGATCTGACTAACTGTACTGATCACTAGAGATGTCAGTGCTGAACCCCAGTTATGTACCCGCGATGATCCAGATTGGGCGAATTTGTTCGACCAGTCGGCCTTCCAGATGACTCTAGACCTAGTTGTTGGCCTAGTTTATGTCGCCCTTCCTTCCCTGGTGTGGCAGTTCCGTCAATTGTGCTACTTTCCTTGATGACAAGCTCTCTCTTCCACCTTTCATGGAGACTCCTTCTCCTATTTAAACTCTCACCATTGATATGCATTGCTAGTTCCTAGTAGTTCCTGATAGTTGGCTAGTTGAGCAGTGATGTTAGTGTTTTGTGAGTATGCTAGATAGCTGGTGTGAGTGTGGCAAGTGTGGGATTGTTGATAGCTTGTGGAAGGTTGTGAAGTGTCCTTAATCTTGTGTAAAGCTTATGAGTGAGAGAGCTCTTGTATGTTGGGAGATCCATCTCCAAAGAGTGAATGCTTGAAGAACATGCTGGTTGGACCTTTCTGAGAAGGCTTGTGACGTCAAGACTTTGGTTGTAAGCTGACTCTTATTTCATTATTAATGCAATCAATGATGTTTTCCTATGTCTTGTATGGAATGTACTTGATAGCTCATAACTTCTTGACTTTGTGAGTAAATAGTTCATTGTTGTATCCGGTTACGTGCTTTGTTGTATTTCCTTTGCTTTGTTTCAGGTTGATCATTCACTGAGGAGAAGGAAGCGGAAGCTGGAGCAGCGCAATGGAACTCCATCGACCACCGGTTGAGGTAGGCCTCCAACTTTAACTGTTTAAGGAAAGCTATTGTTGATCTGTCCTTGTTTGTGACTAGACCCACTCTAGGGCTAGAGGGGTTGCCTCTGTCCGCAGAGGGAACACTTTCCTGCATCACAGCATGGAGGAATACAATGGGATCCATGAAGAGGGATCTGGGTAATTTCTTTCATAGCTAAAATTTTATTATGTTATGTAGTTTTATTAGGATTAGTGGGATTTTTCAGAGAATTTATAAGAAAAATGTTGTAGTTAATTTGGAAAATATATCTTTGAATATCAAAAGACAATGGTCAGAGCAATTTTGGATCACTATGGAAAATCTTATGCTTTTGGATGTAATGGCATTGGTCAGATTTTGGTATCATTAATAGAAAGTTAACCATTCCTTTAAAAAGAATAACAAAAAAAAATCGTAAACTAATTTTATTTATGAAAAAAAAGAGAACAAATTCCTTCAAAACCATAATTTATTTTAAAAAAATAAAAATGAAAATGAAATACACAAGAAATATTTAGCTATTTGTTTTCTCAATCCATCACATAAAAGTATTGATTGCTGACATGTTTTGAACCAACCAATGTAATTCATCATCAAGACGAAAAGATGAAGAGAATATGATCTAATATAAGTATAAAAAAAGGAGAAAGCACTCTAAAAACTAAAAACTAAGTTAAAAGTTAAACAAATTAATTATTAGACAAAAAATAATAAATTTATTAAAATTTATATATATATAAATATTATTTAATTAGAATAAAAGTAAAAAATCAATATTAATAAATACAAATAAAAAATTCGTATAATATAATAATAATTAAATTTATTATTGCTATGATAATTATATGAGTTATTAAATATTATAAATAGTTATATAACTATTATGATTATATGAATATTTATATATTAGTTTTATATTAAAATGTTATTATAAATATAAATTAAATGAATGAATCTAATATAATGGCGAATAAAGACGAGGACTAAATATAATTACTTTAAAATTTATTAATAAATTAAGTCAAAGAAATTTAAATTTAAGGAAAATTAAGAATAAGAAAAAGGAAAGTAATGTTATAGGCCTTATACTATTATCCTAAGTAAAAGTAAAATATTATTATAAATAAATAAAATCAAGTCAAATGAAAAATAATTTAAAGTTAATGACAAATAAAAATTTGTGAATGTATATTTCTAGAGACCATAGTCATGTTGATATAAGTTTTTGGATATATGTTGTGTGCAAGTTTATTAATGTTTTACATTTCGAATGGTCTTACCACAGGGGCTTAAATATGAGTCAGTGATGATGAGTGGTGAAACCACTCGAAACATAAGATATCAATAAACTTGCACACAACATGTATCCATAAACTTATATCAATAAATAAAACAATATTACTAAATAGAAAAATTATAAATAAGAAATTTTAATATTAATAAATACAAATAAGTGAAATATTAATAAATATTGTAAATATATAAATATTTATATAGTTATTATAATTATATAAAATATTTATTTAATATTTTATATAAAGATAAAGTTAATATGGGAAAATTAATTAGGAATAAAATATAATGCGTTAAAATGTTATCAATAAATAAAAAATTATTAAATAAATATAAATTAAGTTAAAGAACTCTAAAAGTTAGATAAAACTAAGACTCATATGTAATATTTTAAGTCAAAGAAAGGAAAGCCAAAAATAATAGTATAGCCATTGATATTATTATCATAAGTAAAAGTAAATAAAATTATTATAAATAAATAAATAAAAAATAAACGAAAATGAAATATAAATTAAGGTAATATTAAATAAAATATTATTCTTAGATAGAAAAATAAATTAACCAAAGATTAAAAATATAAAATAATAACATAATGGAATAAATAGAAATAGAAAGAAAAAAGAGAAAATTTTGAAATAGAAGGAAAAAATAAATTAAGAAGAAGAATGTTTAAAGGAGAGAGCAATGATCCATTTTTTAGTGATTCTCCAGTGATCGTCTCTTTTAAGTTTGTTGGCAGCCTGTTTTTCTATCTTAATGGATTCCCTGAATTTTTTGAGGTGATAATGAGAATATAAGCAAGGACAGAAGCATCATCAATACAAATGTGATGCTTAGTTTTTGTCGAATGCTCAACAAGAGCCAACGAGCAAGAGTGATTATGTCTAATGTTTGTAGCATGCTCTTGAATTTTACGCTTGATAAAAGGACCTATCTCACCTATATAAGGATTCACATAGGAACACGGGATCATGTAAATCCCTTTAGTATGTATGTTTTAACAATCATAATTATGTTGATGTTGAGAGCTTCTGGAATACTACGTAGAAACCCCTTTAGTGTTAGAGGATTCAATCTAGTCTTTGACAAACCTAAGGGAAGACCGAATAGTGTTAAGTGACTTAAAGGTCACAAATATTTTTCTTCTTAAGAATACAAGCTAACTTGTGAGAGGTTCCTTGAATAAAAGGAAGATGAATGATGGCAATAATATTGTTAGGATCAACCTTAGCTCTAGGTCCTTTTGTCGCTCTGTGGAATGCTTTTAGACCTTGATGCTTTCCATAACCATTGTTCATGAAAACCTCTAAAATATGAGCTTTCTCATCATTGATATGAAGTTCATCATAAATCCTAAGGCCTCTAGTAATAAGGTTGTTCAAAACACCAAATTTTTGGGTCAAGTGATGAGAATTGTCATGGAGATATTGCTCAATGTGAGCCTTCTTGCGAAAAACTTGATGGGAGATGGAGCCATCCTCCTTCTTGGTCATGAGGACGTCATGAAAGGAAATGTTCCCATTAACTTCAATCTCTATAGTTAATTTAATAAATTCATATTGGTTATTAAGATGTTGCTTAAAAAATTTAGGCTTTTCACGACCATAGGGCCAAATGCTAAATGTATCATCAACATACATTTTCCAAAGCTTAGGGTGGAAAGGAGCAGAAGCAAGGGCTCTAGTCTCAAAATACTCCATGAAAATATTTGCCAAAATAGGGGAGAGAGGGGAACCCATAACAACACCACTGGTTTGCTCATAAATACCATCTTGAAAGTTGAAGAAAGTATATTTTAAAAAAATGTTGACTAATTTGGTTGTATTAGGGTCAGTGATCTCATTAATGATGTCAATGACCTCATTAATGGGGATCTCAGTAAAAAGAGAGACAACATCAAAACTTACCAAAATACTATTGGGCTCTAGCCTGAAACCTTTAATTTAATTAATGAAAGAGGAAGAGTCATTAATGAAAGAGTCAGTATTACTAACCAGAGGCTTAAGCTTCATGGTTAACTTCTTAGCAAGGAGATAAGTAGGCCCAGTGATTGTATTCACGATAGGTCTCAGCGGAGCACCTTTCTTATGGATTTTAGGAAGGACATAGATTTGCAAAGTGAACGAGTTGCTTTCGATAAGCCTTTTACTTACAATGTAACACACACTATTAGGCATGATAGCATTAGAGACCTCCCACCCCACCCCTTGCTTACACACGAAAAAATCCTCCTACCATAACCAAATTTGCCTCCCTTCTCCCTACCCCACTCTCCCCTCCCAAATGCTCCCGTTACCCATCCTCATACAATCCACAACGATGGTGGCAAGCTAACCTATCTATCTATATTTATAAGCATTTTTGTTATGTTGTTATGTAAACTTTTAAATGTGATATGTGTGTTCATAGTTTCATTTTGGTTATGAATATTGTTGTATATCACATAGCCTGTATCTATTATGCATACATAAAAATTAAACATGGTATTAGGTTACCTAATTATTGGTATTAGTCCTAAAAGGGTGGCTAGGCCATGCTATAGAGCATATATTTGAAATGTGGTTGAGTTGGAGCTCCAATGGGCATAAATAGCCAAGTTATTAATGGTTATATTAACCAAGTTTTAAGAATTTCAATTTTATGCTATAAAAGAAGGCGTTGCTGGTGGTAATGTTCCTTAGTCTAGATGGCTAAGTACATTACAAAGTGGTATTAGAACACAGGTTAGAATACTAGAATAATCATAGGCTAACTTAAAGATAATTAGAAATTAAGATTTGCTAAAGTAGTAACGCACTCCATTTGGTGGTTAGAGGTGTTGCAAGTTGGGTTGATAGAGAAAACTTTTTAATCATAATCAATCAACTAAGTTTCACAAAAGATGCTAATCAAAATTTAATCGACATTTAATTAAGGTCAAAGTGTTTAAAGAGGCTTAACTAGCATACCCAAATATTAAGAAATGGTAACATCAAAGATAATTTGAGTTGTTTAAGTAATAGATATCATATTAGGATAATGACATTTATTTAACGTCAAAGTGTTTAAAAAGACTTAATTGGCATACCCAAACATTAGGAAATGGTAACGTCAAAGAGAATTTGAGTTGTTTAAGTACTAATTATCTTATTAGGATAATCACATTAATTTAGTTGGATTGAATCATGTTCATCCTCACTTTCCCTTTAGTAGTTGCATAATTTTTTATTTCACAAAGTGTAATAGGAATGATATTTATTTAAATGTTTAATTTTAATCAAAATAAATTTATCTTTACTTTCCCTTTAATAATTAGGTAAATGGCATTTATTTAAATTGAATTAAATCATATTCATTTTCCCTTTGTCTTCACCCTCATTTAAATGGTATAATTTCCTTTTTAATAATTACATAATTTGTATTTTATTAAATATTTAGAAATGGCGTTTATTTAGGTTTAATGGGAATGTACATTAATAAATATTTATTAGTTCTTGTTCGTTAGGGACTATAACACTCGTTTCATAGTCAAAGTTTGTTGACTCTCAATTAGTTTGTCGAGTTTTTGTGGCTTTTTAGTAGTGTTAACCAAAGTTTCGAGAAAATGTTGAATATTTATATTTATCCGTAATTTCAAAAATAATATTCTAATTTCTGGAAATCTTATTTCAAATTTTCCATTAGCTAAGCGAGCCTGGATGTGACATAATTCCCTTGGTGGAAGACGATTTATTTTTAGTATTTGGTAGTGCCTAACAAATCATTTTAAAATTTAAAAAAACACTAATTTTGTAAGTAGATATTCTATCGATGAGTGATCTCAAGTTGAAACTGACACTATTATGCCTAACACTACTACTACACTACCTAATGATGTCAAATTGACGAGGTGTCAGTCGTTGAATTTTGTATCTTTGGTCAGCCTTCATAATTCATATATTAGCCCTTGTAATATACGTAATGAAAAATGTAAGACATGTTCTTCATGTCACTATCAAAAGAAAAATATAAGACATGTTCTTCATGTTGGTTGCAAAAGAGAAAAATTTGAATTTCTAAAAGTTTGATTTTTTGCTCCAAATGACAAGTCGGCCCCAGTGAAGGGACATGCCCATTTAGGCTCTTGAAATGCTTATATATAAGCCATCTATTCTCCTCAACAGAGCAAGAATTCGAATAATATTTGAGGCAGATTTAAAACCATCTAAGGCAAATAATAAGATGAATGTGAAGTAAAGAACAAGACAAATCTGAGGCAGAATATAATGCGGATTTGAGGCAAAGAATAGGGTAGATGTGAGATAAAGATATGAGTCAGAGTTTCTGGGCATACCAATAGCAACAAGACCGATATTTTTGGGCAAAATAAGAGCTCAAAATTCAGCCCTAGCAGATCAAACCAAGCCAAATTCATTGGGAAATGATTTAACTTGTCTAAAAGGTAGTTTGACCAGGTGCGACTAGAGCTATGTTACTATTCAGTTTGACTTTGTATTTGACTTAGATGTGTCTCTTTTTGAACTAAATAATTTCTCTAAGGAAAATTTTGTTGGATTTTTCTCCCATGTGGGTTTTCTTAGGGTAAAATGTTTTTGTTTCTTTTTCAGGTGTCTCTTTATGATCTTAATGTCAATTTTTTTTGTTGAATATATTTTATGTAATTGCTTAATGATTAATGTGAATACAAGAGGATTTAAAGTGAAAATAATTAGAATTAATTATCAGACAGAATACCTATGAAAATTCAACATGGTATCAGAGATATGGTATAGAGCAACCTCGTTTTAGAACTGTGACCCTAGATCATCAAGAGAAGTCAATAATGTTTTGACCAAGTTAAAGAGAGATCAAATTTATGATCTATTGGTATAAGAAAATAAGCCCTAAAAGATCGAAGCCCTCAAGCCTTAAAGAGGACAAAATTAACCTCAGTCCCAATTGTAGAGAGAGACCTCAGTCCAACTTCAGTAGGCCGAAAAAGTATCAAGGCCTATTACAAAGGATCGAGAGCCTTAAGAAGTAGATGAAGCACCCTGAGACAATTGTTTCAGAAGGTCTAGGATGCCTCAGTTTGTTACAAGAGGGATGAAGGGCTTAGGACTAATGGTAGAAGGCCAAGAGGTCTCATAAAGGACCTCAAAGAATCCAAAATGTCTCAGTTGATGGAGAAAAAAATCCAACCTACAATTTTGTTTTGGTTTGTAATACAAGCCTCTATGACTAAGGAAGAGTGTCATGAAGTAAACAAAAGAAGTTCGAAAATATATTTCTCTGGGGATAGGACAAAAAAATCATCTCTTGCGCATAAGATCTACAAAATTTTGTTTAATGTTTGGTTTGTGGAAGACATTGTGCATAGAAAATACTTTAACGTCAATGGAAAGGGTGAGGTATTTCATGTAGCACATGATTAGTTATCCTTGAAGAGTTGTTCTAATATTGACAAAAGATTCAAGACACATTGTTTGAAGGAATATATTGAATGAGGTTTCCATGCAAAGAACATCACAATGATGGGATGTTCAATGAAAAATATGAGGCCTGATAGTACAAACAAAGTGGCTTGATGTTTGGAATGAAAGGTATATACCATCACTTACAATGATTTTTGTTAGAAATAAAAGTTACTTTGGCAACATTCTTGAAGACTACTTATCACTTGTCAACATGTATGTCAATAAGAACCAGGCATAGATCTAAGTCTATAGCATGACTTGTATCAAAGTTTTCCTTGTAGTTGTTGACTCTAGTCTAATGAAGTAAGGTTGAATCTCAGTATGCCTTGAAGGTTGAAAATTAATTTGTGCAAAATATATCACTAAAGACTAAAATAATGATTGTAATATAATTCTTAGTCAGATAATAGGATTGTGGTAAAGATATAATCTTCAGTGATAAGATTCACAAGTGATCTTCAATCATGCTCATATTATTAAATACACCTATGTTCTAAAGTATGAAAGTCATTTCAAGAAGTAATTTAGAATGCGACCCAAAGAAAGACAAAGCCACATAAGGGAAATATGTGAACTACACACATGTGCTAAATGTTTGAAGTGTGATATAATGAACATGTGCCTTTCTTTGGACATGTTTCAAAGTAGGATGTTTTTGAAAGCTCTTGAAGTATTGATGTCATTTGTTGTCATAGCAATAGGGTATTGAAGTACTATTTTATGAAATATGGATGCTCAGTCATGAAATATATTCTTTGCAAGACAATAAGGAAAAGGATCATTGTCACTAATATGCAGAAAA
The DNA here is from genome assembly GCA_000404065.3 of Pinus taeda. Taxonomy (NCBI): domain Eukaryota; kingdom Viridiplantae; phylum Streptophyta; class Pinopsida; order Pinales; family Pinaceae; genus Pinus; species Pinus taeda. Next base: position 262,209 of record APFE030610945.1, on the reverse strand, counting down.
CACACCTTGATGGAGCAAGTTCACTTTTTTACAAACTTACAACGAAGAATAAGTTGAGTCCTCTTCAAGTTTCAAGATCAAAATACTCTAAAGAAAGACGATTCAGGTGCAGAAGTTGATGAGTCCTTATTATCACTGCTATGATGAAGTATAGGCTACTTGATTGAAAGGGTCAACACCAATTTTAGCTGAGAATACATGATTGCTCGAATATCACTGCTAGTAATGTTGAATTAGTAATCAAGTATGATGTGGGTTTGTCATATTTAATCAATAAATATCACTGGAAGATCTCTAATCTTGACACATTTGTTTATTCTAATATAAGGATGGAATGTCCTTGGTTGGTTGTTGATGAATTGGGACTCTATGGTTTTTGGTCATTTTGATATAAGAAGGAGAATTTGCAAATTACAAAGTTTGTTATACTTGCAAGAGGTGTAAAATGAAAAACTGGGGTTTATCCTACAACATTAAAATTCTTGGATGTAAAAATCCTAGGCCTTATATATAAAACCCTAGATTTGGACCCAAACTAACATTTCCACTTAAATAAGAAACCTTAGCTCATCATGAGGATGAGGTAGATAAATTTGCAAGATGGAAGCAAGAAGGCCAAGATCAAGAGGGAGCTGAAATTTCCATATAATCCTCAAAAGATAAGTACTTTATATCTCTCTTCATTGATTATTATTATTGTTGTTATTTTACTATTAGTTAGCCTCATGTCTTTGTTTTTTTTGTTGGGTTATAATTGTTCTTCCATGGTCTCCTAGTGAGTATTGTGAGTACATAATAAATGCTTCCAAGGCTATGGAAATAGATGGAAGTGGTGGAATAATGAAGCAAAGCTTGTGACAAGAGGACTCTTCCAGAATTGGTGATTTGTGTTGAGATATATTGTACTAAATGAGATATGAGCTCAGAGGAAACAAACAAATCATTAATTTTGAAGCATACCTTGATTGTGCATGCAACAAATGGAAACATAGAAAACTACAAAGTGAGATTTGAGACTAAAAGGTTCTCCCAAAAAGAGGGAGAGGATCGTGAAAAGTCATCTTCTTCAGTTGCTAGGTACACTTCTATTAGAATTATTGTTTCTTTTGTAATGGAATTACATCATATGGATGTAAACGTCATTTTTCTCAACGAAGTAATTGAGGAAGAAGTGTACATGGGACCACCTCAAGGTTTTGAGGTTCATGAAGGTGTCTTTTGCTGATAGAAGATTATACCTCAGACTTGGATTGATGGATTAAGGTTGATCCTATATGATTGTGTCATATGGAGAAACATTAACAAAAGGATTTGTGTTTGGAATAGAGGGATAAATCAAGGATCCTTGTCTTAGTTTCAGAGGGAGTTGACCTCTGAGTTTGAGATGAAGGACCTATATTTGATTCATTACCCCTTTGAAGCATACTATTGAGATCCCTCCGATATTTTTTTGGGATGATGGACTATCATTGAGATGGTTAGGCTAGATAGATGCAGTGGTAGAGGGAGCATCCAAGATAACTCAATTAGGGTAACCATAAAGTAACCAATCAACTTATGATAGAGCCAAGGCATGTGGCTCAACTTGTGTTGAAGTACCAACATGGTGCAGTTGGTTATGCCACAGATAGTTGTGGTTTGATATGTGTCTCAAACAATGAAGTACAACTTCATGAATACACAAATTCAGATTGGGTAGAGAGTGCAAAATATAGAAAGATTTCATTATGATATTCATTTAGTTTTGGCTCCGTGATGATTTCTTGGATGAGCAGGAAGGAGACATTTTTTGCACTAAGTACTGTAAAGGTTGAGAATATTGCAGATTTGTTGGTGGGTTGGGAAGTAGTATGGATTGAGAAACTACTTGTAGGATTGTTTGAGTAGGTGCAGGAGATGACCATGATGACCGGTCAAAGCACAATGAGATCTAGTACCAAGACATGATATAGAAGGAAGCAGTATGGCTCTAGTACTATTCTACAATCAAGTTGTTTGTTGACAAATCCCAGAATGGAGTTTGTACACTTCAAGGATAAGCTTGAAGTAATTGAGCATACATCTCTCAACAAGAAGGGGTGATGAAATTGTAACAACGAGGAAAATCATTCTCCCTAGGTCAAGTTGACCAAGGTTAGGGAAAATGGTCTAAAGTGTTGATATGATAGCATCATGGACATGCATTCTCCCTGTGTCAAGAATGTTGATCAGGATTAGGGAGAATGGTATGACAAAGAATAATCATTCTTCTCATGTCAAGTATGTTGACTAGAATTAGGAAACATGGTCCTAAAGTCCCAAAATCACTCGTTGAGTGGGTTCCTTTCAACATCAGGCTCATAATCTCCAAATAGGTTGAGTGAGCACATTTAGCATCAAGCCTGTAACTACTCAGGGAGAGTGAGGCCTTTGGAGATTCACCATGAGTCAAATATATTGACCAATATGATAGTGAACCAAGAATAATCCATATACCATGTGTTAGAGGGACCATAATTATGGTGACTAGTTGATGATAATGATGTAACATGTGTCTGGAGTACTGATCGGGATTATGGTGAACCATAGGTCAAAGGTTCAAAACGAAATTATGGTAAAAAGTTGATGATGTTGATTTACAATGGGCCATAGTTTCTAACCATGAATATGGTAATTTAATGATGTTAGTGTTGATGATTAATTGTTATAACCTTTTCTTAGAGAAATTTGTCAACAAGAGAACATCTGGATAGTCATTATGAATTCCTCCCTAGTTAAGAGGGAGTATTGAATTTTGTATCTATAGTCAGTCTTCATAATTAATATTTTAGCCCTCATAATATATGTAATGAAAAATGTAATACATGTTCTTCATGCCATTGTCAAAAGAAAAATATAAGACACGTTCTTCATATTGGTTGCAAAAGAGAATTTTTTTTTAATTTCTAAAAGTTGAATTTTTTTCTCCAAATGACATGTCAACCCTCCAAGAGCTAAAGTCAGCCTCAGTGAAGGGACATAACCATTCAGGATCTTGAAATTCCTATATATAGGCCACTCATTCTCCTCATAAATGAAAGAATTTGGATCACCTTTGAGGCAAATTTTGAACCATTTGAGGCAGAGAACAAGACAAATCTGAGGCATAATATAATGTGGATCTGAGGTAGAGAATAGAGGGGATCCAAGATAGAGATATGAGCTAGAGTTTATGGGCATATCATGACCAGCAAGACTGAGATTCTTGGGCATAGTAGGAGGATGAAATTTTTCCCAGCAGATTAGACCATGTTGAATTCATTAGGCAACAATTTAACTTGTCTAAAAGGCAATTTCACTAGGTGTGACCAGGGTTATGTTATTATTCAATTTGAATTTGCATTTGATGTAGATGTCTCTCTTGTTGAACTAAATAATTTCTCTAAGGAAAAGGTTTCTAGGCTTTCCCCCATGTGGGTTTTCCCAAGGTAAAATGTTTTTGTTTCTTATCTAACTGTCACTTTATGATCCTATTGTCAAATTTGTTTTTTTGTTGAAGATATTCTATGTAATTGCTTAATTATTAATGTGAATACAAGAGGATTTAAATTGAAAATCATTAGAAGTAATTATCAGCTAGAAGACCTATGAAAATTTAAAACCAAGTCCCTTATGTAGGCGAAGGGGTGGGGGGAGAGGGGGTGTTGAACAAATTTGGGCCCTGAACAAAATGAATGATATTTAAAAAATTATCCAAGTGCGGAAGTAGTCGTGTGGAACAACAGGTATATGTAGTCATAAATACAGAAGCGAGATGTCAAGATCTCATCAACAAACCTCAAATCAAAAAGAGAGAGATGTTGCTATGAATGTGGAGGTATTTATGGTTGTAAGCTAGGTATACTCCATGAGCTTTATGGTCATAGGAGTGGTGAGAAATGTTTACGAACTCTTTTGTTGACGTCAAGAAGATAAGAAGTAGGCAATTAAAATGATATTGATAACTTTTAAAATGTGTTATATCTATCAAAAACATCATGTTGCCTTCCTCTGAATAGTTGGTAGGTTTGATTCTTAGTCTCGTAACCCATTCCAATATTTTTTAGTTGAAACAATTAGTAATTTATGAATAAGGTCATACTCTTTAACTATAACTTATGCCCTTACTCATCTAGCGGTTAGAAATTCTTGTGGCCATAGCTAGGATACATGTGCGTCAAAAATTGCGTAAAAGAAGTGTCACTGCTCGATTAAAATCAAACTCATATAACTTTGAAATTGAATGGGATCGGGATAGTTATTAATGGAGGGGAACCATAGATTCTTTGTTGAATTGTCTTACATAGGGTTGTAATGCAAACTTACAATGAATCCCAAACCAAAATAAATGTGCTAGATCCTGTCTCCTCCACAATTTGCATATCTAGAATACATTCAGAAGTTCCTTCTGGTATGTTTTAGCTTCAACGGAAGCTAGGGACATAATATATAGAAGATATTGGGCATATAAGATTTCCTTGGGAGCCTATATAAGGAAACTCTACTAACAATCCATGGTTCCACTCCATCTATGACTATCCTAATCCTAATCGAAACATGTTGATCAAACATTCAGATGGGCTTCAATTTTTTTTGATGCCATCAAATAAATATTATAGAAACAAGAATAAATGCCAGATGCCCTAGTTTTATATAGCATGTGAGTACTACTGTGAGTTGGGGAACTGACCACTATCAGTTCATGCAAATTATAAGGAACTAGTTGTTTCCATTAAGAAACAAGAAGAAATGTTAGATGCACAAATTCCCTTAAGATGGCTTTAACATAGCATCATCACTACTAATTATGAGTTGGGAGCTCATCATTTTCATGTCATAAATTATGTCTTCATAGAAACTAGAACGGTAGAATAACCTACCCTCCATTTCACCAACGAGGTTGGTCATGGCTTATGTCACTTCTGTGATGATAACCTTTATCTTACATCTTACTTTCAAATTCTTTTAAATTTGGACAATGGAAACCACGAACATATATTCTTTGCTTGACTTGCTTGACATTGTGTCAATTTTTTGTTCATGGTTGTGACTATACGAAATCATCTCCAATATTTCATTCTTAAGTTAATTAGATGTGATCTAAATGAAAAAATATTACAGAATCACATGGAGAAATCATAGTCAACAAACACCAAACACTAGTAGGAGGAATCCAACAGGAATTAGATAAAGTAATATTTCCAAATAAAGGTTTTTGTCTTTCTATTTATTTCCCCATGTCGACAAAGAGATTCCACTATGAATAGCGTAAACCATAAATCAGGGTTTTGCTTTATCACCGCATCGTTATAGGACTAATTTCAATTAATATATAAAACAATTATTTTGGTGTGCGGAGAAAGGGAGCATGGGGTGTGCGAATAAAGGTTGTGCGAGGGAGCTTGTGTACCTTTCTCCAAAAACACTTTATCTCACACTCCCTTTCTCTGCACACCAAAATAGAGCTCTCGCTTTAGTGGATTATTTATTTAACATTTCAGTTCATATTAATGACTTTTGTAATAAACAAAAATCCCAAGGCAATGTATATTTCATATAATATTGTAACAAGATGGTATCTACGGAAGGTGCGGAAGCCTCTTTTACTTGTTTCTTCTTCTGCACACAACCCACTTCTGCACCGCCACACATATTCCCTATCTGCACAAATTGATTCCTCTCCACACTCCTAGATCAACACAGTGATGTAGATTTTTCGAAACCTTTAAGAAAAAACCATTCAAATTTATATGTTTTATAATCAAAATTTGCCAATTTCACACCTTAATTATAATTATACTTACAAGTTAATTCACATAATATCACAATAATTGAAGGTTTAGTTCAACTCACATCGCAAGCATATTAATAAAAAATAGTAATGTGTTCATCAAACTATAGTGAAGAAATAAGTGGCATTGCTTACCACGAAAATGGCATTGATTCACCCATGGGAGTTATTAAAAAGAGTATTGAAGAAAATAGTACGACTCAAATGCAAAGTTGCATCCAATTCTTTAAGTACCACACAAAACATAGCTTCATAGTCACTCGGTCTAACAACATATTATTTTTTGTTAAAAAGAAAAAAATAACTGAGAACTCTAATAATCAACCACTACCATATTACCATGGTCGAAGTTCAAACTTAAAATGCCTTACGTATATGCACTAGAGTTAAAAGGCTATCAATGGCGACAGGCGATATCGGTGAGAACGTTGTGAAGGGCTACATAATTGAGCTGGCGGTGTACTGAGAAATTTCATGAATCGGTTCAAGGTTAGCCAAGCTTTTTAATTTTAATTTAAGGATTAGGATTCCATAATCACATGGAGAAATCATAGTTGATAATCACCTCACACCAATAGGAATCAAATAAAGTAATATGTCCAAATAAGGTTTTTGTCTTTTTATTTATTTCCCCACATCAACAGGGACACTCCACTGTGAATAACATACACCATAAATCGAGGTTGTGGTTTTTAGAGGCGTGGTTGTAGAACTCATTTCGATTGATATCCGAACTAACTATTTTGGTAGGAAGAGAAAGTGTGTGTGAAAAAGGTGTGAAGGGGAGTTTGTGTATTTTGCTTCGCCCACACTTTTTCTTACACTCTCTTTCTCTACACACGAAAATAATAGAGCTCCCATTTTAATGGATTGTTTATTTGTCAAAGGCAATTTATATTCTTATAATATTGTAACAGGACAGGAGGTACAGAAGATGTAGAAGTCTTTTTTGCATGGTTCTTTTTCTGCACACCCCACTTCTGCACCTCCACACATATTTTCTCTCCACACAAACTGATCACTGTCCACACTCTTAGATCAACATAACTATGTAGATTTTTTGAAACCTTTAAAAAGGAATTAGTGAAATTTATATGTTTTATAATCATAATTTGTCAATTTTGCACCTTAACTATAATTATACTTGAAATTTAATTCATTTAATAATACAAATATTAAGTTGAGGGTTTAGTTCAACTCCAAAACAAGAGCATATTAATAAAAAACAGTGATGTGTTCATCGAACTATGGTCCAGTAATAAGCGACGTATGGCCTCGAGTTCAGATCCTGAAGGGCCTCTGGGAGTTATTAAAAAGAGTATTGAAGAATATAGTATAGAGGAAATGTGAAGTTGCATCGAACTATTTAAATACTACATAAGATAGATTTTCATAGTTGCTCAATCTAACAACAATTTACTTTGTGTTAACAAGAAAAAATAATAATCGAGAACTATAATAAGCAGCCACTACCATATTTGAAGTTCAAACTTAGAATTCCTTATGTATATATGCTATAGTTAAAAGGCTATCAATGGGGCAAGGGATATCAATGAGAACATTATAAAGGGGTTAAATAACTTAGCCAGCAATGTATTGAGAAATTCCATGAATCATTCCAAGGCTAGCTAAAAGTTTTTCAAAACGATACTAGGTGAAATGCTTCTTGTTTCATTGGACTCTTTAAGTACGTGAATATCTCTTTCATTTTCTTTCTATTTTTTTGTATTAATTGACTTCAGTGTAAATTGTTTACAAAATTGTCGGTGTTGTGGAAGAGGTTGGGAAGGATGCCCTGATTTCTACTTTGGCGGTGGCAACTGACATTGCTAAATACAAGTTCATTGCAGGCAAGAGTAGAAATTTCTATTGTTGAATCATTACAAAACGAAAGGAAAATAAATCGATATGCCCCTAGCCTTTTCATACGCATTATATTGATTGTAGGTTTGGCAAGAGCATAGGATAGGTTACAAAGGACATCTTCACAGTTGTTGGGAATAAACTTTCAACTGCAAGCAATCTAGCCAGGTTTGGAATGTCATAAATCATGCATCAACAAGTGTGAAGAGTCTTGGTAAGGCCCTACAACACAGCATTAAGTGAAACGATATAATCTGATATCAATATGGGCCTTTGGTTCATAGAGTTTTGTTTTTGAAATAATTCAACATACTTTTTATTGTGATAGATCTCATGTAAATTTTGATTGATAGTGCAAAACATATTTTTATGTCCTTTTGTATGATACAGTGGTTAATGGCCACACATGGTTAGATGTTCGACTGTTATAAACGTAAGTAGGAAATTTTGAAGAGTGTGGAGGTGCAGAGGAAGTTTTCATCGTGGTTCCTCTGCACCTCAGTAATGTTCTTAGGAAAGCTATTAGGCAAGTAATAACCCATATATTTCTCCTCGAAGTAGGACTTGTTATTTGTAATTTTTTTCTTTAGGGTCAAAAATGCAAAGTCATTGGTAATAGATGAGAATAGAGATAGAGAGATTTATCACGTAGGTAATTTTGAAATTGAGGGTCATCAGGAGAGAACTTGTGATACTAATCGATAGGGGGAGAGAGAAGAAAAAATAGGAAATTAGCTCCTCTAGTTCAAAAAAGGACTCTCAAGATGCCAAAGTATAGGAGAATGACACAAGCATCAATACGGTAACAATGTCTAGCTTGTTATTACATAGATAAATGTCGTAATATCTGAGGGTTCTTGGCGGAATATTGGTCGTTGAGTTGAAGGACAACAAGATGTGAATCCAGGTTGACAACCAATTCCCTAATACCCAGGGTGATGGCTTCTGACAACAGTGCGATAACCGCACTGTATTCAGCAATGTTGTTGGTTGTATGACCTAGGCAGATACCTTGAAGGTCAATCAACTCACCGTTAGGTTTATAGATAGCCCATGTCGTGGATCATAGGTTCTAGGTACTTCAGCAAGCACCATCGACGAAACCAACGTGAGGAGTTGCGGACATATGCAAAGCAAGAAAAGCATAGTAAACAGGAAAGTTGTTTGAAAAATATCACACAAAACCACGATGTACAAAAATGAATCACACACTAATGTACATAAGTAACCATGCAAGATGACCTAAGCATAGTACTTTTTGAGGTAAAGCCTGTTTCAAGGCTTATCGAGAGGATTTCGTTCATAATCAATAAGCTCATAGGCTCCTTTCTAAAAAACACGTTTTACAATATAGGGCCCATGCCACATAGGTCCAAACTTGCCTACCCCCAGCTTATCATTAGCTTGGTCGTATAGGAGGATCAAATCACCCTCCGAGAAAGCGCGAGGGGAGACCGATTGATCGAAATGTTGACCCGTTTCTTTTGTGCTTCGATGACCAAGACAGCGAGATGGCGAGTCTCGTCCAGTCGTTCTAAATATAAGAGGCGTTCCTCTTGAGGTGATGTTTCAGGGAGGAGTTCAACAGCTAACTTGAGTGAAGGAATCTCACATTCAATCGGCAATGTTTCTTCCAGACCATAGACCAACTGGAATGGTGTGAAACCAGTTGCATCTTTGGTCGAAGTTCGGTAGGCCCACAGAGATGAAAAAAGCATGAGATGCCAATTTGACTTGTGCATGCCAATAGTACGCTGAAGCATGGTGAGAAAAACCTTGTTCACAGCTTCAACTTGGTCGTTGGCCTGAGGGTAATATGGGGTTGAGCCATTGTGGCGCAAGCCCAATGCAAATGTCAGTTCTACCATTATGTAATCTCTGAAATGGGAGCCATGGTCTGTGACAATGGCTTAGGGTATGTCGAACCTAGAAATAACATGGTTAAAAAGGAATTGAGTAGTTGCCTTACCATCTGCAAAATATGTAGGCATCGCTTCAGCCCATTTGGTAAAATAAACCACAACGACGATAATATAGCCATGCCCTCGGGCCAAACGAGGGTTACATGTCATATAATCGATGCCCCAATTGGCAAAGGGGCCAACGGTAATAACGGGGTGTAGGTGACCGGGTGGGGCACGCATCTTGCGTTGGTAAATTTGGCATTCGTGACACTTGTGGACAACAAGAATGCAGTTTTTGAAGATAGACGGCCAGAAATAACCAACGCGAAGGATTTTCTGAGATGTAGCGTAACCAGACATATGACCGCCACATGCCCCGAAGTGGCAATCATTAAGAGCTCTTTCAACTTCCTCGATCATGAGGCATCGACGAAGAACAGAATCAACGCCAACACGGTATAAAGTATCGCCAATAATATGGTAGGGTTGGGAATGATGTTGAATCCTTCGACAATCATCCTTGGTCAATGCAAACCGAAACGTGGAGGTTTGGAGATACACGATGATATCACCGTACCATGGATCAAGGGTGCTAATCAGGAAAGGGTCTCATCTGGAAGTTGTTCATCTACACCAACAGGGAGAGCTTTGGAGGGAAGGGAACAAATCAATTCAGAAAAAACAAGTGACTTCCTAGATTTGGCCGTAGTGAAGACCAAATTGAATTCTTGCAGGATAACGATCCATTTAGAATACTTTCCCCCAGCAACTAACGAGTCAGGATATAGGTCATAGGGTTGCATTTAGAAATCACTATAGTCATACGTAAAATAATATAGTGTCGAAAACATTGAACAGCCTGAACGGCAGCCAAAGCCAGCTTCTCAACATGTGCATAACATGTTTCAATGTCGAGGAGATTCCGACTAAGGTAGTAGATCACATGTTTGTTGCCTTCGTCGTCGTCTTGAACCAACACCATAGAAATAGTGCTAGGGGTTGTGACTAGGTAAAGTAAGTAATCTCGATAATAGTCTAGTAGATGCAATAGAGGAGCATTTATGACAACAGCCTTAAGATCATCAAAATATTTTTGGGCCACCTCATCCCATGCAAAGGGCATTCCTTGTTTGAGAAACTAGGTAAATCCTGTAGCTAGCCCACCATAGTTGGGTATAAAACGGTAGAGAAATATGGCCTTTCCTTGTAGGCTCTGGAGTTGGTGCAGTGAAGATGGACGGGGTAGATTTACAACAGCCTCGACTTTTAGCGGATCCAGGCAAATCCCATCCTTAGAAACGATGAAACAGAGGAGTCATCCTGATTCCACGCAGAAAAAACATTTGTGTGGATTTAGCCGAATGTTATAGTCTCTGTAGCGTAGAAAAATCTACCAAAGATGGTTTGGGTGATCTTGGCACTTACGAGAATGGGTAGGAAGGTCATCCAAGTAAGGTTGGATAATGTTACGAATATCATGAAATGCATAGGAAATTGCCCGTTGAAATGTTGCTCCAGCATTTTTGAGGCCGAAAGGGAGCTTCTTGTAAGCAAACGTATCCCATGGGCAGATAAAGGCTGTCTTTTTTGGTTCATCCGATGCGATGTTAATCTGGTTATAACCATAAAAACCATCCATAAAGGAATAGATCTCACTCCCGACACATTCATCAATGATTTGATCAATGAAGGGAGTATGATAGTTATCTTTAGGACAGGTGCGATTAAGGTCTCGATGATCTACGCAAACACGGATCGTGCCTTGTTTTTTAGTCATCGGGACAATATTGGACACCCATTCTGTAAGGGGAATGGGGCAAATGAACCCAGCTTTGAGAAGCTTTTCGACTCACCCTTAATAGCAGGAGCCTTCCTAGGGTGCACTGGGCGTCGTTGGCGAATGGGCTTCGCATGCAGATATGTTAGTATTTCATGCACTGCAATGCTAGGGTCGATGCTAGGCATTTCTTCGTAGGACCATGCAAACACATCACAGAATTATTGAAATAGATGAGTATATGTCTTGATCTCATCTGGAGAACAAGATACCCCAATATGAACGTGTTCAACGACACCGGGTTTGATAGAAATTTCAATCGACATCGTTTGGATAATATTACCCAAATTTCCTTCCGAACATACTTCATGAGTAACAGACGGTGGCGAAAATGGAGAAGAGGACTCTTCGAAAGCAATAGACATGACCGTCGGGCGAGGCAGGAACGAGGAGCGATGATGAGTATCGATCCATGGTGGTGCCTCGAGAGACACAATTTCCATGATACCTTCATCAGCGAAGAAGGTCCCAGCTAAGGGATCGGATGATTCCAAAGTGCCAAGCCAGGGGGATTGAGAATACATATCGAGAGAGGTATTCAACATATGAGAATCATAGGATGCAAAGTTCAAAGTCGAAAAAATTTCCAGGTAATTGACTTCGGTGGGAATAAACGACATGACCTTGCCCCAAGTATCAAAAGGATCTGGTGTAGGTATGACCTAGGGATCAGATTTGACCGGGACCATGTTGACAAAGGCAACATGAGTAGGTGGGAGTGTAAAAATTCCCATTAAGGCAGAATCTTTGAAGAGACCTGCCGCCACACTCTCATAGGGAGCACGAGAGTGCTTGACGTATGGAACATTTCCATCCGAGGAAGAGGCAAAGAAAGACAGTTGATCAACGATGACAATTTTCCCTTGATGGGGAAAACGGATCACGTGAAACAAAGAGGAGGCCACAGCATGCATGGCATGAGTCCAACTTCGGCAGAGTAGAAGATTATAATTGAGATTGGCATCAACAATCTCTACTTTGACTTGAATTGTCTTACCTTCCAAGGTGATGGAAAGGTTGGGTAAGACACTGAAGGTTGCGAATTGCACCCATCGAAAACTTCCAAAGTGTTCAGAGACTAGTTTAGTGCAGCGGAACCAATAACCTTCCAATATGTAGCTGACATGATGCAGGTAGAAGCACCTTCATCAATGGCAGTGCGGTAGATGGTCTTCTTGTTAATGATTACCTAAATAAGGAAGGAAATCTGATGAGGGAGCCATGGAACATGGTTCTCCAGATCGAAACATATCAAATTAGAATCGGTGGGATCGATGCCCCTGACAGCCAACAATAAAGATTCCCGCTGTGATGGGAAGCTTTGGAGTACCTCGAGAACCGACATGGCTAATGACACCTAAGCCAAATCTTCAACAATATTGTAGTGATGAGTAGCTCGGGCATTGGGATTATACGAGGATTTCCATAGCACACCTAGAGAGGATGACCGCGTAGCGGAATCAGGGTTAGGGCGCTCGATTTGCAGAGGGCCAGAACTCGGGGTAGAAGAAGAAGGTGCAACTTCTTTTTCTTTCCCAGCTACCGGAGCTCGAGTTTGATAATTTTTCGATCGAGTAGCCACATTAATGGGCATGCTCATCATGAACACTTGAGATCCAGAGGAATCAAATCAGGGTTGGTCTACCATTTGATTCTGTTGAGACAGAAATGGGTCTTTAAGGATACAGGGGTCCCTTTAAGCAGGAGGCTAACTTTAGATTGTCGTGGACAATCCTTAGTATAGTGATCCTCCTCACAAATGAGGCAAGGATACTTAGGTTTCTGTTGCGAAGATTCGCCAGCAAACAATTTGGGGGCACCCTGTTTCGGGGCATCGACTTTAGCTTTACCTTTTCCTTTCTTTTTTCCTTTTGAGGATTTGTCTGCTGTGGTAGACTGGACAACGTGGACCTCTGAGGTTTTACCAGGGCCTGGGGGATTTTGAGATGAACTATTAGGAGTAGCATTCGAGACCGACTTCTGTTTGGAAGAAGTTTCAGCAGGGGTCTGGGATACTGAACCAATAATTCCATCAACGGGAGGAACAACTGGTGACTTTGATGTTGCGGGATCGGATGATGGTTGTGGAGCATTGGGTAAGAACTCGTATAAGGTGTCAGACTGAGAGTAGACCAGATCCAAGTACTGGGCACGGGCAATGGATTTCTCTTCAGTGACTCACCCACCCATAGCTATATCGCGAGCAATTGGGGCTATGAATGATTTGGTAAACCATTTAGTGAGCAATTGATCAGGTATCTCGAACTTGATCTGGCGATGTCTACATCTCCATTCATGGATATGATTAGAGATGTGCGTCATAGTGTCTTGCTTAAGCGATGTGAGCAAATAGGTGCCAATTTCATAATGAACCGGCAGCTGAAAATGTGTGAGGAAAGCCATGGCCAACGAATTGAAATCATGGAAAGTACTTTGAGGTAGCTCGATCTACCATTTCACTGCAGCACCCGTAAGGGTTCGTTGGAAAAGACAAAGACGAATGGAATCGTCCACGTACAAGTTCGACGAGCACCAGAGGTGATATGTCATCACATGGTCCTGAGGATCTTCTTTAGCTTTTCCATCGAAATTTGGGCAATCACTTGGTATCTTGGATGACACAGAGGCCAGTATGGAAAATGAACGATCAGATCATTTGTAAGATGCAATACATCTGGAAACTCAAGTGTAGCCAAGAAAGGAAATTGAGTGTTAAAAGGCATGGGAGGTCGATAAGCGGGCCCATAAGGAGGAGAAAATCCATGTTGGTAAGGATTTTGGCCCCACAGTGGGGGATTTTGGCCATATGGCATCTGAGGCTGCCCCCATTGTGTATTACCTTGACCAAAGGGAGGATTTAGACCTTGAATACCTTGAAACTGTCTAGCCACGGGTTGCTGATAGACAACATATGGGTTAAAAGGTTGTTGAGCCTGTTGACCTTGGACATATGGATATGGGACCTGTTGTCCTAGAACATAGGGATGTTGGGCATGTTGTCCCTGAACAAGAGGGTTCTGGACCTGTAGTCCTTGGGCATAAGGTTGATACACTTGTTGCCCTTGGACGTAGGGGTTTTGTACCTGGTGCCCTTGGTCGGCATGATTCTGAACCTGTTGACCTAGGATAAGAGGATTTTGCACCTGCTGCTGCAGGACTTGACCTTGACCCTATCCCTGCAAGGGTTGACCTTGACGATATGTATACAAGGGTTGTTGCTACCCTAGTTGGTTTTTTTATTGCAAGGGTTGACCTTGCGGTTGCAAAATTTGTCCCTAGGACTGTAGAGGTTGGCCCTGCGAGGGTATGGGTTGAGAGGTATGCGGAGCATATTGCATCTATTGTTCCGTGGCATGCTGCAACTGGTGAAAGGACTGACCTTACAGTTCTTGCAGGTGACCTTGCTACGGGATAATCTGCCCTTGCTGCAATAAAGGCTGCCCTTGCAGTAACAAGGGCTACCCTGGTTGGTGCAAAATATGTCCTTGCTATTGCAAGGGTACTTGAACAGTGCCTGGGAAATTTCTGAACTGAATCTGGTCGTAGCCAGGCTGGATGTACTGCCCAGATTTGAGGGTGTAAGGTTGATTGACCAATCCTTGGGAAACATATGGAACATAAGGATTTTGGTATTGGACTTGAGCCCCATAGGGTTGCTGATACTGAACATTGCTCGATCCAGACAGACCACCAAGATTCTGAACCTATTGGTACTGGACATTACTTAATCCAGTGGGGTTAGTAGGGTTATAAATAATAACAAAAGAGGGTTGGTTTATGCCAAGCATGTGAGCTTGTGAGTCGCTCACATTAGTGGCACCTGACACCATAGACACATTCAGGTTCTTCCCCCTAAGTGGTGGCACAATATGGCCACTAACTAATGGGGAAGAAGAACTGACATAAACAATATTTGAAACCACCGATTGTGACTGACGTGTAACTGGAATTGATGATACAAGAGTATTTGAGATAGTGGGTTGCACTGGACTGAAATAATAACTGGTTGGGAGGTTTTGTTCATGACAAATGGACTTGACGTAGGCCTGACGCCTGACACCCAAACAAGATTATGGTAGAGTGATGAGGCACTAGGTGTGCCTGAAGCTAAGTGCCCTAAAGACACATAGTCGGGTGGTAAGCTGGCGAGAATACCTTTTGAATAAGGGAAACCATTGAGATGAAACTGCAATTACAATTCTTCTCCCTCAACAGTGTGTGGAGTAGAAAATTCGGACTCATCTAGAGAAGTCACTGGAGCATCGCCTTCGGGTTCCATGTCTGAAACAAACGACGACGAATGGCCGAACGTGTACTAGGGGATAGTTCCAAAGGAACGCCCAGTTGGTCGTACAGACTGTAAGGACACTGCGGTGATATCTCAACAACATCAAACAGAGGGTTCGAAGGATAGATAACTAGTCCAAGCTGACCATTAGTGGTCGACGAGTTCTCTGGAGTTCGAATGGGATTATCCGGAGATTTCGAGCCAAGATCAGTAAATGACCCTAAAGCGAAAGTAGCCGGAGGATGAGATGACAATGGTTGAACACTGAAAACAATTGCAAGTTCAAAATTTTGGTCCTCAAGTGACTTTGATAACTCAAGAAACAACTCCTGAGACAATCTTTCAGACAGACGAGAGGAAGAGGAATTGGGTGAACCAGATGATTCAGCCACGATGACCTTGTCATAGTCGACATAACAAATAACTTCAAGTCTTCAAAAATGTCATTTTAAGGGAACTCATCCTTTGGTCAAAATTACTAACACGATGTTTTGGATCGTGGGAAATCAATTATTAAGATGCATAAAATACTTATGTTATTTCATTTTTTAAGAGTCGAGAAAGAAACAAAGATGACTCTATCACTTTCGATTGGAAAAGAGCTCGAAAGGAAAAGTGCTCGAATGATCTTTAAAGTTTAATGAGTCAAAAATATCAAATGACTACTCTGGATGATCTAGGTAAACAAGATTACCAGGCAAACGTGAACTGCAGAATACCTCCTAGTGAACCAAGAAGTACGAGAAGGCAACCTCCCTGAATGTTGTGTTCGGTGTATCACGTTCGCAAGGTGGACGACTCGGCTTCCTAAGGATAAAAGGATTGCAGCCTAGTGGGGTCTCCCATTATATACTCAACAGTACGGGGATCACAAATTCGTGCTAGCGTTTTCTAATGCCGAAGCTAATGCTTGCTAGGTTTACAGACGCCGGAACACGTCTCTAGCCCAGACCTTCTAGATATGATAGTTAATGTCAAATGCACCTTTGGTTAATTGAATTCATTTTAGAGTTGATCTTGAGTTAAGTTTCAATTTTCAGGTCTTACCGATTCTACTCAAAAAACCTAAAATGAAACTAAATGGGACAAGACCCTTTCAATTCGATGAAATGCCTACACTAGAGAGGGTAGAAACTACTCAATCAAATGCAAACAATCAAGCAACTGAAAACGAAATGATATTTCACTACTTCACTTTTTTCAAAAAAATAAACTAATGAAAAATGCATTCCAATTCCTAATTTCCTGACAAGCACTTATCTATCAGTCCTTTCAAAACGAAAAAAATTCTCTTCCTTTTTCAAATGCTAGTGCAAATCTAGTTTTACGAGATGCAAATCATAATGATGCAACAAGCTAAAATTTCATACTTTCTCATGAAACAACGAAACAAGCCTTTCGCATACAATATTTCAATGAAAAAGTTTTCGAGACTATGAGCTCTTCAAGCAGATGAAAACATGAAAAGATAAATTCATTCAGATCAATGAAACACCGAATTTTCCAAACACAAAACCCACATTGTAATCTATGTCGGAAAAAGACGTTCAAGCTAGTAAACGAAACCTTTTTCAAACTTGTGCAAAAAGAGGTCAAAGATGTAAAAGGACCGAAAAACAAATGCAAGGAGCAAACACACCCACCCCCGGACTTGATGAGTCCACAAGTTGCCGAATGGGCGACTATTTAGATGCCTTAGTGTCGCTGGCCACTCAATGACTCAATCAATCAAACAGCAAGATGGCAAGCCAACAAGCAAGCAAAACCAAATGAAAAGTAGCTTCCTAATCAGGGAGAAAATAGTAACAAAGGCTCACGAGGTAAAAAAGTCAAGAGAAGAACACACTAGCCAAGATTGGGGTCGAACCCTAATCTTCACTTACAGGGATTGGCACGACTGCCTAACTGACAACAAGCGCCAGAGGCTTTTCAGCGCAACTGTTGCTCTGCAATTCATGCTGGTCGGTGTGAATGTCAGTCAATTAAACGCGCTTTCCGAGGGAACTAAGGAAAAATAAAAATAAAAATTCAAAATAGGGACCAGATCTACTACTATGAATTTTATACTTAGGCAAGTAAGCAGGAGAAAAGAAACATAAACAAAGGGAAAACGTGAAACTAGCAAATTTCTCATGAAATCCAAAACAAACAAAAGATGGGATCTCCCCAGCGGAGTCACCAATTTGTGGTGAAGTAAAATTATAAGGGCGGACACGAACAAATCCCTCTAGCCCGATAATGGGTCTAGCCACAACAAATACATTCTATGGAAGATTTCCTTAGGTTAGAATCAATCAAGAGGGCCTACCTCTTGGTCACTTGTCCTACTTTGATGATATCCTCGCTTTCTCGCTCCAGCAATCTCTCGCTTCCTTCTTCAAGTTCCTGAAACAAGTAAACAACAACGGCACACAAACATAATAATAGATAAATTGCAATTCAACCTACTTAACAAGTCAAGAAGCATTAAGACACAAATATGTAATATTACAAAACATGTAGGAAATCAATTGATAGTTGCATATATTAATATCAAAGAGAGATTACAACCATTCGTCTTGACGCCGCAGTCTTCCTCTGACAAGACCGAGTTCCCTCACACTTCTGCTAGCATTCCATGGTGGCTTCAAACAACAATAGTTTAAAGGCTCTTCCCTTTAGACTTCACTCCAAACCAAACACACTTCTCCCTCACACAACTAGATGGATACAATTAATAATAGCTTGCTTGTCTAATCAAAATAGTATACTCACACTCAGCCAACACTCTAACTAGCTTGTGCTTGGTAAGAAGGGAGGTTTATATAGGAAATATGGATGAGAGATGGATCCTCTTATCATGGGAGAAGGACTTATCTCTTGAGTTAGTTCCATCATTATAGGGTAAAGGAGCCCAAACTGTCATCCTCGATGCCATCCGGCCAAACCATTTACCAAACTTCTGTTACGGAGCTTCTAGAGCTCGAAGCTTCTGCTCTAATTTAAAAAACTTTCCATAATAAGACCGGTGCGACTACAACACAGCTCAGTCGCACCGTCGACACAGTGAATAGTGTTAATCTCTGCACATCGGCGTGGGGGAGACAAAGGCCATTAGCATCAATCTTGTAAACTAGTCAAAACATAATTTTTAGGGGAAATGGTGTAAATGGTAAATGATCTGCTCATGAAGAGGGACATAATGGGAGTTTCTCCATGAAGGCAAAGCATGTGGGGTTCACTGTAGAGGTCCTCCAGGATCAAGGAATGGGGAGTACAGGGACAGTGACAAAATCTTGTGTAACAAAGACCAACATAGGGCACGGAGGGCTACCACCTATCACTGCAACATGTCCATCTCCCATAATGAATATGGGCTAGGAGGATTTCCCATCATTTGTTGTAGAATTCCTTCTCTGCATAAAAGTCTAGGGCTGCCCAATTGCTCCTTTAGTAAATCAACCCTTGAGGTCAATAAATTCCACTCTAGTAACCACTTATATCCATCAAAGTGTTGCAAACCAAGCTCAAACTTGGGCATTATCATGTTGTCGTCCAGCAAACCATAAATGCCCAATCATGTCCATACTTGGTTCACTCTCATGCTTCCCTTCAACAAACCACGAGTGACCAATCCTTGTTGTAGCATCTACTCCTAATTAGGGCATCCAACACCTAGGAAACCCCTCCACATGGCTGCTAACATACTTCTCCAATTGTCCTCTCCTAGGGTATTTATTACTACACTACAAGATCTTCTCCTATTTGGGGTTTCTTAACACTAAGACAACGCCAACACATGGCTCCCATGGGCTGCTATGGGATGCTATATAACTGATCCAAAACTAATCTGAAACATGGATCCAACACCTACAAGAATGCACTGAAATACATACCTTCATCTCGTTGTTTTAGGGTATGTTCCTTTGGAGCAACCTCGACCTGGCTATGGAAACATCATAGTCCCTTTCTAGCCGGTAACTTCTACCTAGAATTGCTCCCTTTTAATGTGTTTGTCCCTCCTTGAAATGCCGAGGTAATTAGTTATTGTCCTAGCCTTCAAACGGACCTCGGTCTTCCTTCAAGTCATTGTGGTTGCCTTAGATCTCCACCTACAAGTCTACGGTAGCCTTATTTTGGGACTCTCCTCCCTCAAACGACCCTCAAACAATCCCTCCTTGCCTCATCCCTCTATCACAACTCCTCTACCCTCTAGCCAGCAACTTGGTCACCTGAAATGGCCCTCAAAGAAATCCTTTCCACCCTCGATGATGCCTTTTGTTGTTGTGGCCTAGACAAGGTCTCTTTCTCAAATCAATGAGTTATCTTCTTGTGATGTGTTGCACAAATGGATGTGTTCAACTGATCCATACTCACCTCATATTTATACACAAACATGAGGGCTACATGTGGTGTCAACAAGTCTAATTTGGACACAAGCTGACCTTCTCTTTTCTCTGAAATTAATCCACAACCACATATATTAAATTCAAAAATTCATAACTCCATTTCTACAACTTAGAATTGGATGATCTTCATTATGCTTGATTCATCTCAATGTGTTGAGAAATGACAACAAGAAATTATAGTTTACTTTGTCCTTGAATTAAATTGTGAATTAAAATAGAATTATATTCTCATAGTAACTTGTAAATAGTTTTTTTTTGTTGACTAGCGGAATTGGCAACGGTGGTGGTATCATACTCATGTTACACAGGGTCAAATCCCACCGACTGCCACTATAACCTCTAGGAGGAACACACCAGCCCGCAAGAACGACCCTCGGTTAAGACGAGATTCAAACTCGTGACCTGCACAGCAGAACAGATGACTTAGCAGATCGTTCGTTGGCCACAAGACCAAACCTCTGCAGGCAGTAACTTGTAAATAGTTAATTAAGTTTAATTGATTTAATTAACTTAGGAATTTCTAGTTTGAAGTCTTTTTGTATTCTTGTATGTGCGATCCCTAAATTTTAGGGGTCCAACATGAGTTTATTTGAGTTGTAATTAGATAACTCGGTTTGACTGAGTTATGGGCAGTTAAACTAGTTCTAATTATTAGAGGAACAAGTAGAGGTCTAGCAGTGAGTTGGTTCATTGGTGCATCCTCAGTGCTACTCCAGCTAATTGGAGATTCACTCAAGAGAAACTCATGCATGTTAGTTTAGAGAAAGACCCAGTTGAGACTAGAGTGCAGGGACAATGTACTATCAGTTGTATGATTTTCTGGGTTGTACAGATCATGCATGAAATTAGTTATGGACCTAAGTTTGGATTGTGTTGTTTTGGAAGAAGGATTTCCCAATTAAATATGGGTTGATCCTCTTAGGAATTGCGCAAGGAAATAGGGACTTGACAGACAGCATAATTGGCTAAGTGTTGGCTAGAGTGGGCTTGTGAGGCAGAGAGTTGATTATACTTATGCAAAGATTGTTCTAGTGAGAACTAGCATTGTATTTTCATCTCGTATTTATGATTAATGAAATATAGATAGTCAGGGTTTTAACCAGTTGATTTCCCTAGAGAAATATTGTGTTATGAGTGATTGATTATATTCCTCTTACTGATTATTTTTTTCATCAGTCTATTTGTTTCTGTTGTTGAAAGTAGAGTAGATTCTTGTCTTGTGTTTTAGAAAATTACATGATTTGTTGAATCTACAAGAAAATATACATGGTATCAGAGTTGAAGACAGTATACTAGAGGATATTTCGAGTTTGGGGTTATAGGTGAAATTTGAATTGGCAATTCATACTTCAGGATCAGAAGATGGCTTTCTACGGTTTGAGACTCGAGTATGCTTGGAAAGCAACTCGAATTACATAGCATGGAAGGACATGATGGAAGAAGTTTTAGAGGAAAATGGCCTCAAGGAATTCATTGATCAAGACATTCCTAAGCCACTAGCATTGGATGCTAATGATCTAGCCGAATGGAAGAAGTGTGTGGCAAAGGCGAGGCGGAATATTCTTGAGGGAGTTTGATACCACATTGTCTCGAGTCCCTATGGAAAGGAAAATCCATACTCAATGTGGAAGACATTGACAGAAGTATTTCAGAATAGTAGTGACCATAGGAAGTTGGCATAGAAGGACAAACTCAGAAAGATTAAGATGGAGAAGGGAGACTCAATTCAGAAATACTTGACCAAGTTCACTCATTGTTGAGATGAGCTTAGAAGTGTTAGGATTACTGTTGTCGAGGATGATATGGTGACTATAGCTCTTCTAGGACTCCCAAAGAGTTGGAATAGTTATCAGGATTCTATCAATGGGAGGTAGAAGTTGCCAGATTGGGATCGAATTTGGTTGGATTTGATGCAGGAAGAAATCAGAAGGAACATCAGAGACAGTTCCTCATCAAACATTGATGATGAGGAAAGTTATGCCTTAGCGAGTAAGGAAAAGAAAGGGAAGGGGAAGGTGTCCCATTCCAAATTAGATTATTGTCATGGACGCAAGAAGAAGGACATGTCGAAAGTCAAGTGATTTCATTGTCACAAGCCGGGACATTTTGCTACAAATTGTCTGCTCAAGAAGTCCAAGAAGAAGTCCTCAGGAGGAGCGGAGGGTGAGGCTCTTGCCTCTTAATTCGAATTGGAATTTACCCTCATTGCATGCATGGTGTCATCAATGATGGGTAGTGTATGGTACTTAGATAGTGGAGCCTCATTCCACATGACTGGCAACAAGGCTCTCTTCAGTGACCTGGAGGATAAGGATCTCCAAATGCATATCGATATGGGTAACGATGGGAGGTATAGTGCTACTGGATTAGGTACGCTTACTTTTCAGAGGGAGTCAGGTGCTCCTCTCACCTTGAGAGATGTTATGCATGTTCTTGGTTTGAAGAAGAACTTGGTATCCATTAACATGTTGGAGGATAGATGCTATGATGTGATCTTTATTGAAGGAAAGGCGTTCCTTCATCACATAGCCACAGAACACGTAAACAGGATAGGGATTCAGGTGAAGAATCTCTACAAGTTGGAGGTACAGGATTGTGTTGCCTTGAGCATGATAGCAGAAAAGGTGTAGATCCAAGATATCAGTGAGTTGTGGCATAGGCGGTTGGGTCACTTGCATCATGGGGCTTTGAAAATCATGCATCAGATTTCTATCGGTCTTCCCAAAGGTACGCTATAGCAAGTTGACACATTCAAAGGGTGTACTTTGGGAATATTCACCAAAGCTTCCTTTCATGACAGAGATAGTCGAGCACAGGTGATTCTAGAGTAATTCCATGGCAAAACATATGTATTATGTTATATTTGTTGACGATTTTTGTCGTAAATGCTGGATATTTTTCATGCAGATGAAAGATCATACTTTTGCAAAATTTTGTGAATTTAAAGCATTGGTCGAGAAAGAGTCTGGAAAGAAGGTTAAAGCTCTGAGGAGTGATAACAATGGTGAGTATGTCTCAAATTGAGTTTAAGAACTTTTCTGTGGCAGAAGGGATTAAACGGGAGTTGACAACACCCCATAACCCACAACAGAATGGGGTGGCCGAAAGGAAGAATAAAAGCATTGTAGGGGGAGCACAGGTGATGTTGCATGATCAGGGCCTACCACTACACTTGTGGGATGAGGCATGAAACGAAATTGTTTACTTGCATCATAGAAGCCCGCATCAGATTCTCGGGATGAGTACACCAGAGGAGGCTTTCTCAAGGAAGAAACCAGATGTTGGTCACTTTAGGATTTTTGGGTCATTGGTATATTTCCATGTGACCAAAGATGCACAGAAAAATCTTCAGCCAACAACAAAGTTGGGGATATTTTTTGGGTACGCCTTATATACCTCACAACTATTAGGTGTACCTATCAACCAACAGGATGATAGTGGTTCATAGGGATATCAGATTCGATGAGGAGAAGGTCATGCAATGTTCTCTTGAGAGGGAGCTTCAGCTACATGTGGTTGAGGAGATTTTAGATCCTAAGCTTGAGGATCCTTAGATTGATGTCGAGTAGCCACATGTAGAGGATCCGGGAGTGGAGACATCCACTCAGGCAGAGATTCCAGAGATGGGAGACAACACACAAGAGAGGCTGACAGGTTATTGCAGGATACGAGAGAGAATGTGGGAGCACCCACATCACAACGCAGTCAAAGGAGGTCACCTAAGAGGTACACTGGATACATGGCTCTTATGTGTGGATGTGTTGAGACAGAGCCATATTCCTTTGAGGAGGCAGTGTACATTGAGAAGCCTAAAGGTTTTGAGACCTTTGACTGTGAGTCGCATGTGTGCCAACTCAAGCGAGCGTTGTATGGGCTAAAGAAAGAAACACGTGCTTGGTACACCAGGATCGATAGCTACTTCACCTGGTTGGGCTTCACCAAAAGTGAAGCAGATGCGAACTTGTACCACATTGTGGTGGAAGGTAAATTGTTGATCATTTTTTTATATGTCGATGATTTGATATTGACAAGTGATGATAAGTCGATCAATTCTTGCAAGAGAGTTTGAGATGAAGGACTTGGATCTCATGCATTACTTTCTGGGCATGGAAGTATGACAAGGTGATGGGGAACTTTTTGTCTCCCAGGGAAAGTATGCCAATGAGATACTGAAAAGGCTCCAGATTGAGAGCAGTAAACCCATGGAGACTCCTCTAGCAGGTAATTGGAGGAAGGAAGATGCTACTTCAGGTGAAGTAGTGGAAGCTACCATTTACAGGCAACTTGTGGGTTCACTCGTCTATTTGGTGAACACACAATTGAACATGTATTATGTAGTTAACCAACTTAGTCAAGCTATGGTTAGGCCTACCAAGTTGTTTTAGAAGGTGGCCAAGCATGTGTTGAGATACCTCGGAGGCACTACTCAGTATGGATTTTGGCACAGACGAACATAGGGAGTGAAGCTTCAAGGCTTCATCGATGCAGATTTGGCAAGGAGTCCATCTAATAGGAAGAGCACATCAGGAGGGATCTTCAGTATTGGGTCAGCAGTTGTTTCTTGGTACAATAGGAAATAGAGATCAGTTTCACTTTTTTCACCAAAGGCATATTAGATGGCTGCAAGTCAAGCAGCATGTGAGGCCATCTACATGAGGAAGATTCTGGTTGGTTTTTTTGGTCAATAGATGGATCAAAATATGATAATCAGAATTGTATCAAACTCTCTGAAAATCCAGTTTTTCATGATCGGTCCAAGAATATTGATATCTGATATCATCATCTTCAAGATTGTGTATTGAGACGGATTATGTTGTTGGAGTACATTCCCACAGAGGAGTAGGATGCTGACATTTTGACAAAAGCATTGTCAAGATGTAAATTTGAGTTTCACAGAGACAAGATTGGGGTAGCTGATAATTCCTTTCTTGTGGAGAGGGAGTGTTTAGAAATGGCAACAAGAAAGTCCAATTTAATTTGTCCTTGAATTAAATTGTGAATTAAAATCGAATTCTATTTCCATAACAACTTGTAAATAGTTAATTAAGTTTAATTGACTTAATTAACTTAGGAATTTCAAGTTGGAAGTCTTTCTATAGTCATGTATGTGTGATCCCTAAATGTTAAGGGGTCTAACATGACTTTATTTGAGTTGTAATTAGATAACTCAGTTTCACTGAGTTATGGTCAGTTAAACTAGTTCTAACTATTGGAGGAACTAATAGAGGTCTATTAGTGAGTTGGTGCATTGGTTCATCCTCAGTGATACTCCAACTAACTGGAGATTCACTCAAGAGAAATTCATGCATGTCAGTTCGGAGAAAAACCTAATTGAGACTAGAGTGCATGGATAGCGTACTATTGGTTGTATGATTTTATGAGTTGTACAAATCATGCATGCAATCATTTATGGACCTAAGTTTGGATTGCACAGTTTTGGAAGAAGGGTTTCCCAATTAAATATGGGTTGATCCTCTTAGGAATTGCGCAAGGAAATAGGGGCTTGGCAGGCAACAAAATTGGCGAAGTGTTGGCCAGAGCGGGCTTGTGAGGCAAAGAGTTGATTATACTTGTGCGGGGATTGTTCTAGTGAGAACAAGCATTGTATTTTCATCTTGGATTTCTGATTAATGCAATAGATAGTCAGGGTTTTGAGCAATTTCTTTCCCCAGAGAAATATTTTGTTATGAACAATTGATTATCTTCCTCTTGTTGATTATTGTTTTCATCGATTTATTGGTTTCCATTGTTGAAAGTAAAGTATATTCTTATATTGTGTTTTAGAAAATTACATGAGTTGTTGAATCTACAGGAAAACCTACACGACAAGAGCTATCATTCTCATCCATCTCATATCAAAATGTGCTCATGTTTTTGTCCCAAATCACGATGGGTGCAGAACCCAAGCTTGTGTTTCAAGCCCACAAGGCCACTTGTGGAGCTCCTTCCTCCAAACCCTCAATCCATAAGGCTTGGAGTACCTCCCAAGCTATAAAAATCAACAATTCGTTAGGCTTTCAATTGGTCTCATTATTGTATGTTGAGTTAGCATAACAAGGGCATGATTGGAAGAAGCTTAACACTTCAAAACCCTAATAGAATCATAATCTATGTTGCCACTAATTTCTAGGATTCACGTTGCAGTGTTGTGTTTATTTTTTCCATAACCTTAGTGGCACCTGGCCTCAAATCTAATTGTATGCATATGTTGTATCTTCCATAATTCTTTGAATGGTTGCACGATGTGGCCTTGCGTGTGTCAACCCTCTCTACCCATTTGATCAACACGTATGAGAGCAAGTCCTTAGTTTTTTGCATGGTGTTCAAGCCACTTCACATTTCTTTTAAATACAATAAAATGCCTCGAACACATATTGCTTGATACCCTAAGCGTCAACAATGTGATAGTAACATGTCATGTGTCCCTTAATTTCCTTTGTACAAGGTGTATGAGATTGCCTTTTGTTTCTTTGCAGAAGCTCTTTTTTAGTGTGCAGAAAAAGGGAGTATGGGAGAAAGTGTATGCGAGAAATATGTTCGTGGAACAAAAGACACAAACTCTGCTACACTTTGAAAATGAATAGATAAATAACAAAAAAAATCACACCAAATGTATAAAATTAACAATTATAATTTAATAAATTAACATGAGAATGAGAAAGATTAATCAAAATAGATGAGCACATGACTACATTCACCATCCATAGGTTCTAACATAAAATAAATGAAATTACATTGTGCCACTTCGATAACAAATAAGATATTTGGAATACACTGCACAAAGCACCGCTAGATGTTACAAATCCTCACAACGTCGCAGTTGGGTTTTCACTGAATCCACCTTCAAATTTGTTGACGATTTATTTGAATGTGCCTTTTATCTTGGGAGAGGCATTTGTTGCACTTAAAAACCTTACTGCAATTACGGAAATGATTGTCGAAACAAAGTGTTCTTGAATAAGAGAAATTGTGGACACTGTACTGCTTTAATCGCGCCAGCATATCGATCGTTGCAAAAACAGACAAGGACTATGTAGCTATCACTCTTGTTAAATTATATTGAAGTTGATTGTGTTTATGAATTAGTATTTCAATAATATATTACTATTCATATTCCCTAGTAGGCATGCATTATAAGGAACTTGATTTTGTTTACGAATTAGTATTTCAATAATTTATTGCTATTGATTGTATTTACTAATTAGTATCTCAATAATCTATTAGTATTGATATTGCAGGTAAAGCATGCATTATAGGACATAGCAAGCCAATGGAGAAAAAGATGGTGAAGATCATATTGTGTTCTTAGTACTTTGAAATATTTTATTTTATTATTTCGATTGATGGTATATACAAGATTGGCCTAAGGAATATCTATTTATAAGAGTATAAACTAAAATAAAATAAAGGATATTTATGTTTGGTGTTAATTAGGTTAATACTATTATTTATTTAATTTTCTTTATATTATTTAATAACAATTTAGCTTTTGTTTAATTATTTTATGTTTTGAAGTTTTTTGGAGATATTTTTTTTGTTTATTTTGTAGGAAATGTGATATATTTGTTAAAATTACAAGTTTAAGTTGCAAAATTTATATAATTTAGGTGTTATAAGAGTTTTTCAAAATGATAAATCTATTTATGTAACCAACATTCACAATTGTATCATTAAATTTTAACGAAAAAATTAAAACTTAACTTTTTTTCCGATTAATTTAACTTACAAGAAATTTAAATTCTAAATCTCATAATTTACATAATTTTCATAACAAAACAATTTGTAATTAAAATACTCTTCCTAATAAAAATATAAAATAATTAAACAATACCAAATCATACCATTAAAAATAATTGCATTTGCTTCCATAAATCAATGTGTTGTATTCGCTTCCAAAAATCAATGTAGGATAAGCATTAAAAAGAACCCAAATGCATAACCGAGTAAAAGAATGCACTTTCTTCCACATGCTCACTTCATGGAAGCATAATCTTCAATTAACTTCATATTTATTGCCAAACTGTCATTTACAAAATAATATTTTGGTGGAAACATAAAATTCAAAACCTATATGGAAAACCCAACTCGAATAGATGTTGAAAGTCCAGAGAAATGTGATGAAAAAGGGATATACATTGTTATTATTCAATAATTTAAACCATTAATAATTATAAAAAAAATTAAGTGCATGCACATAAATGTGGAATTATAAAAGTAATGAGAGGGTAAGATAATCAAGGTAATGGAAGCCTGATTTTGAGGTAGAGTGACATTAAAAAAACATGAATATGGTAATAAGTATAAAAAAAAGTTAATTATTTTAATCAGAAAAGGTTAATGGTACTGATGTATATGCAAATGGTTTTTTTGGGTGATGGTCAATAGTATATAAGAGTGTAATTTATATGTTTTGGGAAATTGGTACTTTACCACATGTATATTATACTTGTAATTCGTTTGGTTTTTTGTAATTGGTTTGGTTTTTTTGGTGATGGTTAATAGTATATAAGAGAGCGTAATTTATATGTTTTGGGAATTTTGTAAAAAGAGGGATAGATGTAAAGGGAAATGGTGAAAAATGTATATGAAGTTGGAATTTAATTTACAATAAATTATTATAAATATGTTTAATTGGAGAGTTATTATAAAAATCTTATTGAGATTAAAATTTCCAAATATTTCAAGTTAAATTTCAACAAGAGGGGCCATGACTCTTCTCTTAGCTATGATAATGAAGGGGTTATGGGAGGTTAATTGGTGGTTGAACTCCAAACATTGGCAAAGGAAGAACACATGGGCCAAAAGGTGTTGTACATGTTGAAATCTAGGGTAAGTATGAGCTTTAACAAATTACCCAATGTAGATATAATCTATGATAGGGGAGGACTAACATGCATTAGTGGGTCAATGCTTGATAATTAGGGGAGTAATGACATTATTAAGAACTATCTAGATTCTAAATGTGTCTTGATCAATGATTTTCATAATAGGGTTTCAAAATATGTTATGTACTAAAATTTTATTAAGGCGACAAAGGGTTGTTGTTCTAATAGCCTTTCTGACAAGAAGGAGTTGGTTCAAATGTAAGGCTCAACCAGGGACAAGCAAGAAGAGGAGACTTTACTAGGTTCGAAAAGGGTTTCTTTGAATGCAATTGCAGTGGAAGGAGGGGTAAGTTAGAAAAAGGAAAGGAAGATTGTTAAAATAAAATCAAAATGGAACAAGATGGTGGTGGGGGAGGATGTGAAGGTGTCAAAAATTATGACTTATATAGGAAAGGATTTAGTTGTAAATTCACTAGCAGGTGCATAAGTTGTGGTGACCCTAAAATCATGGTGTCAATCTCATTGGTGCCCAAATTTGGGTTATATGTCATCCTATAATATGTTGACCATATGTTCGATTAGTTTTAATGTTCATTCTCAAAAGGATGTTGATTTTATCCTCGAAGGGGGAAATGGTTTTGGGATTCCTCCTTGTTATCCTTAAAACCATAACACATGTGTTTTTATCCCCATTCTAAATATAACAATAGAGTACCCATATGGGTATATTGCACTAAGAGGTGCTCCACAATCCAATATGGAGGAGATGTTCATAGTAGATCTTCATATTTAAAATATCGTTAAAAAATGTCAGCTAAATTAAAATTAAAAAGGCATATAATAAAATTACAAACTTTCTAGAAAAAGTCATGATATGCATATCACATTTAAATAAATTTAAATAATGATGCTTCATATTTCAAACTATGATATTTTAGAAATATAATTAATAAATATGTAAAAACATAATATGATTAATTAATAAAATATAATTAGAAACCATATTTCTATATATAGAGATGTGAAATTTATATAAATATAAATAATATTATTAAGAACCAGCATAGATCCATCTTAACTTTGGATCTACCAAGTGTGGAGAGGAAGCATATCTCTCAAGTTGCAAACATTTTCTCAAGTTGTGCACTCAAAAGGTGGTTTCCATCTTGAGAGATTTGGTCCCTCTTGGTGCTTGGTAGATCTGAAGTTAAGATGGATTTATGCTTGTAGATATAATATTAAGTTGGTTGAAAGAATTGAATTGCATGTGATATAGTGTCTTCTCAAATACTTGAGTACACTAATGTCTCCTTTAGATGTGTTGAATTCCATGAGTACAGTCACCTTGTTGTCGATTATGTGTATCCTTTCTTTTTCATGTTTGTAAAAAGAAGCCTGAGTCTAATCCTAATTAAAACTTAGTTAAAGTGGGTATGAAGGTGAAGGGTATTGGAATAGTAAATCATTGTCTATGGCTTTGGAAACTACTTTTGAGATTTCAAAAAAAATGAATTCTCGGGTCCCAGTGAAAGTGCATGAGGGACAAGGAGATATGATATCCATTATTGATGATGTTAACTATGGTTTAAAAAAGGATCCTTTGTCAGATGCATTGGAATGACCAAATAAACATTCTAGTTGAGCAAAAGGTGAGATAAATATTGAAGATGGATGTACTCAAACTTAAAGGGCTATCAACGACCACATTATAATTGGTAAGCCTTGAAATCCTAATGAGAATATCCTTTCAAGAACAAATTTACTACTAAGCAAGCATTGGCCACACCTAGATAAGTTGGTGGAAAACCCAAGAAAATGGGAAAGGGAGAAAAAAGGGGGAAATGCCAAAATTATTATTCTCCATCGTTGGAGGTGGAGGAGGTGTGAGGGACCAAGAAATCTATCTCCAATCACTACAACTTTACATTTTCATTTTATAAATGCTTTAGGGGATAGGAAACCAGACCTAGGCAAAGAAATATTCACAAAATGGATAAAGGGAAAAGATCCATATGACTTGTGATCAAAATCTCATGATGGTATGGTTGGGAATTCCTCTAGATGGTTAGGGATTGATCGCTAAAGTAGATACAACTAAGAAGAATAGGGAGGAAATTATTTCTACTCCATGCTCAATAGAAGGTGATAATTGAAATCCAAGAAGGAAAACATAAGTTGATCATTTGGGTAATAAAAGGCCAACCCCTCAAGGGTGTGTTAGGATGACCATTTTCTCATTGAATATAAAAGGACCAGATAATAAAAACAAATAATGGTCATGTTAAGACTTGTGGAAATAGAAAATCTAGCTATTATAATATTAGAAGAAACTATGGGGAGGGGGGTTTGCTTATTAGTAGTCTTAAGAAGTGTTTGAAAGATAGGGACTTTGTGTATGTTGATTTTGTTGGTCTCTCATGGGGTTTGATTTCAACTAAGCGGTCGAGCTTATATTTAACATATTATTTTATTACATTTTCAAGTCTATGCACAAAATTTCATGGTAAAAGCTTACGCATTCTCATCACTATGTTGAATGTGTATGGTCCTTATGAAGGGAAGCAACCTTTTTGGAATATAAGTTTTTATCTACTAGTTGTCAAGGAAGGTAGACTAGAAATTAGGGGTGACTTGAATTTCACTACTAGAAGAAGAGAAGACTAGGATGAAGCTACCAAGATTGATAAACTTGAAGATTATTTTTCATACTAGATTATGATTTTACAAGTAGTTGGTGTGAAATCGATTTCAATGAGGCTAGATTGGAGAAATAACCATAATGGACATGATGGTATGTCAAAATGCCTTGACAAATTTATTATTTATAATAGCTTGATGCAAAGGGTAGATATATATAAGTATTAGATAACGGAAGAGGGTATCTTACATCATAGTCCCATCCCATTTTCTTTTAATGGGATCTTATAAGGGATATGCCATTAGCTCCTTTCAAATTTAATCTTATATGGCTTGAAGAGGATTCCTTTAAGTAACTAGTAAAAGACAACTAGAAAAACTATGATGAAACTTTGGAAAAATCCACTAGTGAAAAAATTACCAATGTAAACTATCAAACGAGAACTGTAAATTCAAAACAATAACTCTAGCCAAAAAAACATGAAAAAACAACTTGAAAATGAAAAGTGTTGATGCTAGAATAACTTCTTCTTCTTTTTTTTTTCTTTTTTTTAGAGTAAATTTTCAACATTTTTTAAAAATGACAGGAAAAGCCAATTTTTTGTGCAAAAAGCACCTTGAAAATAAAAAGTGTTGATGCTAGAATAACATCTTTTTTTTCGAGGTAAATTTTCAACATTTTTTAGTAATGATGTTAAGGATAAAATATCATGATTTCGAAAAACATTAAAATTCCAATAATTTTTAGGCATGTCATTAAAGGTAAAATATCAAGTCTTTGAAAAGCCTTAAAATTCCAACAATTTTCAACGATGGCGTTAAAGATTTGATCATTTTTCAACCATGGAATTAAAACCAAAGATCATGACTACATAAAACCTTAAGTTTTCAACATATTTCAACCATGACATTATTGAAAAACTTTATGAATAAAAAAACTTTAAAAATGAACACATGAATGAAAGAGTCATTATACCAAGAATAATTTCATTTTTAAATGTTAAAAGTATAATGATTTTAAAATCTAAGCCTAGGATAATTTGACACATTGCAACAAAAATTTAAAAATCAACCATCAAATTCACACGTAGTGTAGGCGAACTCGACCCTTTGTATTGAAAACCTGAAGACCAACCATGAAATTCACACATTGTGGGGTCAGACTCAACGCATTATAACGAAAACTTTAAAAGTAACTTTCAAATTAACACATAATTGAACTGGGTTGCTAGTCGACAATCACACGGACCCTGAAAAAATAATTAAATAAAAATGACAAATACAAAAAATA
>APFE030610945.1:206499-220909 GCA_000404065.3 Pinus taeda | reverse complement strand
TGGAGTAGTATACTTTGCAGATCAGTCAAAAATCAAGCCATCAGGGCTTGGCACAATCAGGCTTAAACTGCCTGGTCTTCCAGACTTTCTTCTGGATCATGTTCTATATCTCCCACAGCTCAAGAGAAACTTGCTGTCGTTGGTCCACATCCGCCAGCAAGGTCACTCCATTCATATGTTTGATGGCAAGCTTGAGGTAAGAAAAGCATCTGACCACTCACTTGTCATGAGGGGAATAGAAGAGAAAGGCTTCTCAAGCTACAAGGAATCTGCTCATGCACAACATTTGTCATATATTTCTCATCGTTAAGAAGGTACACTTCCATCAAGTTTATTATGGCATGCTAGATTTGGACATTTAAACTATGACAGTCTCTGCTTATTGAAGAAAAATGGTGTTGCTGGTTTGCCTACAATTCCTAGAAATCTTAAGCAATGTGATGCTTTCATTCTAGGAAAGCATAGCAAACAGTCTTTTCATGATTCACATTCAAGAGCACACAGGAAGCTTGAACTCATTCATTCAGATTTATGTGGTCCAATGCCTGTTCCTTCTGCAAATGGAAATAAATATATCATGACATTTATTGATGACTACACCAGAATGTTTGGGTTTATTTATTGAAGAACAAATCTGATGCTTTCCTAACATTCAAGAATTTTCATAAATGGATTGAAAATGATGCACAATCTCATATTGGGTCTATTCGCACTGATAATGGAAAAGAATATACATCAGATGAATTTGAACAATATCTTCGCCAACATGGGATTAAACATCAAACAACTGTGCCTTATAATCCCCAATAGAATGGTGTAGCTGAAAGAATGAACAGAACAATTTTGAATATGGTACGATCCATGCTTTTCTTCAAAAATGTAAAGATAATGTTTTGGGCTGATGTTGTTCTATGTGCTGCATATATAAAGAATAGATGTCCATCTAATGCTATAAGAAACAAGACTCGTTATGAATTGTGGTATGGACATGTTCCTTCGGTAAAACATCACAGGGTCTTTGGTTCCACCTGTTATGCTTTGATACCAAAGGTACATAGAAACAAACTTGGTGCTAAAGTCGTAAGTGTATCTTCCTGGGGTATTCAAACACCTCCAAAGCATACCGCCTCTATGATGAAGTAAATAAAAAGTTTGTTGTATCTAGAGATGTAATTTTTCTTGAATCATCCAAATCTGGCAATGTTGTTGAGCGGCAACTTGATCGCTTGGATAGATTCGCAAAAACAAAATCATTTCAAGAATTTGATAATCAGATTCCACATCTTGAAGGGGGGATTCCTATACTAGATCAACATGTGGAATCTTCTTCTGAAGAATACTCTCCCCCGACTGAAACTCCAACAACGGATGATGCTTTAAGTGATGTAATTGATAGAATTGGGAGACTCAATCTTGATTCACTCCCAACTCAATCAACAGAGCAGCCTGGACCATATCAAAAAGGTCCCCAAAGTGGCTGACAAAGACACTTGAAAGTGTTCATCCTGATGAAAATTGGAAAAACAGGAACCAGAAATTCAACGCGACAAATGGAGGTGATGTAGATGACTCTAATTCACCTGTCGATATGGATGTTTCTTATGATTGTGAATTGAACTTGTCTACAGATTTTGAACCAACTTCCTTTAAAAAAGCTGCTTCTCATAATGAATGGAAAGAAGCAATGCAAAAGGAGTATGATGCCTCATAAAGAACGCCACTTGGAAGCTGATTGATCCTCCATTTGGAACCAAACCAATTGGCTGCAAGTGGGTCTACAAGAACAAGTACAAAGCTGATGGCTCACTTGACAAGCACAAAGCTAGGGTTGTGGCAAAAGGTTTTGCACAGAAGGAAGGGGTCGATTATGAGGAAAATTTTGCCCCCACAGCAAAATGGGCCACCATCCGGACACTCTTTGCACTAGCAACTAAGAACGGTTGGAAAGTCCATCAAATGGGTGTAAAAATTGCCTTCTTAAATGGAGATCTAAAAGAAATGGTTTTTATGTCCCAGCCTGAAGGATTTGCTGTGAAAGGACATGAACATAAAGTATGCAAACTTGTGAAGTCCTTGTATGGCCTCAAACAAGCACCACGAGCCTGTATGAAAAGCTAACTGAGCATCTTCTGAAACTCGACTTCAATCATTTTGATCTTGATGATGCAACTTTATTTGTCAAGAAAGTTGGAAAAACAGTTGTATATCTTGTGGTATATGTAGATGATCTTTTAATGACAGGGAACAATGAAAGTTATATTGCATCCATAAAGAAAGAATTAGGAAAAAGCTTTGAAATGGCTGATTTGGGCTATGTTCATTACTATCTTGGCATTGAAGTAACCCAACATCCAAAATCCATATTTCTTTCTCAAAAGAAATACATTGGAGATTTGTTAAACAGATTTGGCATGACAGAGTGCAATCCTCTTTCTACTCCAATGGAACAAAACTTAAAGCTCACATCTATTGAAGGAAAGGAATTTGAGGATGCAACAAAGTATAGACAGCTTGTAGGAAGTCTCATCTACCTCACTACTACCAGACCAGACATTTCATTGGTTGTTGGAATCCTCTCCAGGTTTATGCAAAAGCCTTGTGAGGGACATTGGTCTGCTGCAAAAAGAGTTCTAAGTACTTGAAGGGAACTCAAGACCTTGGAATCAAGTATACACAGGTGGACGACTTCAGGATTGGATACTCTGATTCAGACTTCGATGGAGACAAAGAAACTGGAGTATCTACTTCAGGATATGCTACGAGTCTTCGATCAGGAGCTGTCTCCTGGAGATCACGCAAACAATCAATTCCAGCAAATTCCACAACAGAAGCAGAATACGTGGCAGCAGCTGAAGCAACAAAAGAAATTGTGTGGCTCAGAAAAATTCTTGAAGATTTGCAGGTGAAACAAGTACAATCAACTCCACTCATTATTGACAACACCTCTGCAATAAAGTTGGCCAAGAACCCAAAGTTTCATGATCGTACAAAGCATATCAATACTAAATATCATCTGATCCGACATCATGTTGAGGCCAAACAATCCATCTCCACCATTGTTCCACAAATGAGCAAATTGCAGACATCTTCACCAAAGCACTTGGAAGGGAAAAGCTTGAACGATTCAGAATGATGCTTGGACTCACCAACATCCCTTCAGATTAAGGGGGGGAATGTTGACACCTAATCTTCATGATTGGGGGAATTTTACGTAAATAAATAAATTAGGAATGTGAACAGTCATTGGGAGATGAACTGAATCACTCCCTATTGTACATAACAATGACCTACCTATGGAATAATATACGAATCAGTTGTTTGCTTTGTGGAGTTATTGCCTGGCCTGACATAGAAGAACAATAATTATTGATTCACAAGGGAACTTAAGACATAAAGAATATTTTCTCCAAACTCTAGTGATGAAGAAAAATATGCTATAAAGGCATGAAATTGTAGATCCAGGACGACTTAAGCATATATTTCTCTAAGGCCTATAACAAATATTTAGTTATGGAAGTAATGTCATAAAGTAGAGTGGCTAAGTAAGGATTGGTGCAAGTAATTATTAAGAAGATATAGATTGATAGATTGGTTGTATGATTGCTTTTGTCACTACAACCTTGATGTGCTTCCATCTTTGATTGGAATCTGGATTAGGGGTAAAAATTTGCTCAAAAATCAAAGTACTCAGAATCGCTCAAAACCTGAACAATCGAGTCTGTCTCGGTGATACGGTCCCAACCCAACTTGTTTCACTCAAAACGAAGTTCGTATGAGAAAGTTAGAGACTGATGTTCGTTTTGTCAAATAGGAAAATTTTGGGTACAGGCTAGTGATGCTGACTAGGCATCCGTACAACCCAGTCAGTAAAAACAATATTCCAAGGAATATTCCCAAATATTCTGACATGTGGTTCAATCAGGTTGTGACAAGTGTCTGTATGATATTTTTCTATGGCATTTTAGGTGGAACAATGAGAGGGTGACATGTGGCAAGCCCGGAGGCCGCCACGTGCCCTCTCGAGGGTTAGGTAAAATTATAGTAGATAGACCGAGGAATCGAACTTGTGACCTCGCCCACACAGGCGCAATGCGTTTCTTAACAAGTATGGGGCACAGTATGTAATTAAAGTTTAAGTGTTGAGAGTATAGAGGAGGTAACCGCCAGCATTAATCTCTGCAAGTGACCAAACTCATAACTAGGAGGCCAGCAATTACACTAACTGCGCACTTAATGTGCTAAGCGGGGTGTAGCATTAATTAACCCATATTTAACTATTAATTAAACGCGGTTTAACTTGGCAGATATTTTGGCAGGTTTGATAAGTTCATAATTTTCTTCATTTTTGGCGAGGCTAACTGGAGTTTCTCCATATTTGGTGGGGCTTTCCAAGGAAAACCGAAGAGGCCATAACTTTGGCTAATTTCGACCAATTTTGGCTCAGAAAGAGTCATTCCTATATGATTTGGATGCTCTAAACACAATGGAATACGTTGCAGAGGTAGAAAGGCACTTCTGTATGTGATTTTCTACATTGAATTTTAAGGAAACCTAGGGCCACCAGGAGAGGAGGTCAAGTCTAGATCAGTTGAAGTCCAATTGTAGAGCTTGGATAGTAATTTTTGGTGTTTTAGGATCTTCTAAATCCAATGGAGAAGGTTGAAAAGCCATTGGAGTAATGCATGTGCATGTAATCAAAGAATTGACCATGAATCCAAAGAGGGCCTAGCCATTGAAGCAGGTCCAAGGAGATGCAGCCCAGGAGGGGTGAACTCCTTTATCAACTTTGTGTTATGAGTTTTCTGTGTTTTATTTCTCTGCAATTTACTTGTTGTATATGTGTTTTAAACAACTAATTAACCTCATAAATTTCTCATGAAATACACTCAACACTTGACACATAATTCCTCATATTTTGGTTAATTTGAGACGATCCTAAACACATTTATTTTAATATTGATGAGGGAGCTTGCATAGCATTAACAATTTTTCCCAGCGTTCAAATCAAGTTGGTATCATAGCACTTGTTAGCTCATTTTAACCCTGAGATGGTTTGTCGGGGTTAGCTAGAAAATTAGTTATTGGTTTTGTATTTGTGCAAGGAGTATTAACTATGTGCAAGTTTATGTGATGGCAGCTTCAACAAGTTATGTTTCTAATCCATCTTCCTTAGCAAGACTCTTTTATTTAGAGATGTCGCAAGAGCTTATCATCGTGAGAGATATG
The DNA here is from genome assembly GCA_000404065.3 of Pinus taeda. NCBI lineage: Eukaryota > Viridiplantae > Streptophyta > Pinopsida > Pinales > Pinaceae > Pinus > Pinus taeda. The sequence goes on along the minus strand of APFE030610945.1, from coordinate 215,683 downwards.
GTGCAAGAGATGAATGAAGATAGGAAGGAGAACACTATACTTCAAGAGGAGTTGATGGCCATGAAGGAGGAGAAGCTAGAGCTTCTTGAAAAGATGCATGAGATGGAGATTCAACTCCATGATGCCAAGGAAACCCTAGCCAAGTATGTGCATGAAAATGAGGTATGCAATTCAAGTTTATCTTCAATTTACTCTCAAAATGAATGTTTTGTTGCTTTTGAAAGACACGCTAGAGGAATAGGGTCCAAATTATTGATGAAGATGGGCTATGAAGGTAAAGGGTTAGGTAAACATGCAGAAGGCATAGTTGAGCCAATTGTTGTTGAGGAAAGGCCTAGGTATTTGGGTCTTGGTTATGGACAACATGATGGAGAATGATCTAGATGCAAGGAGGCACATGAAGGTGTTCCAATAAGGACTTTCATTACATTTTAATTACCTCAAGCTTGTAAAGTTTGTGTTCATGAGGAATGCAAAATTTGTATACCCACTTTGCAAGAAGATGCTCATAAGCATGCAACTAGTGGAAATGGAAAACAAGAGGATGTTGAAATCTCTAAGATCATTGAAACCATTGTTGGTATTCCAAAGAGAGCCAATGCCTCATCAAATTAACCTTCTTAAGAAGGGGATAAAGGTGAATGTGAAAGTTATAAATATGCCTTTAATCAAGTTTCTTTTGATTATGATAAACATGGTAAATCTGCACATAAGATTTGGAGGAAATTTACATGTTCTTTTTGTGGTTTGAATAACCATATTGTTTCGAGGTGTTGGAAGAGGATAGCCATACATAGGAAAATTTCAAAACAAAAGAGACAGAAATCCAAAGTTCGATTGGATAATGGAAACCATGTTGAAAAGAAGATGCAATTATTTTGCACTCATTGCCATAAGCAGGGTCATCTTGTAGACAAGTGTTGGACTTTGCATCATGTTGTAGCAGCTACAACCACCCTCCAAAATTTGGCCTTAGCCTGTTTCAGAGCCTCCCCACCAACCTTACACAGCACTTTGTCTTGCTTCATCAAGTACTCAATGTTCAGTGTCTTCCTTGCACAAAGGCAGCCTGTCAATCACAGTTGATCCATTCCCCTCACAGGCTGCTTACCTGGACTTGGTCCAGCTGCACGCTGAGAAGCTTCCCTTGAAAATTGTGAATTTCTAGAGGGAAACCAGCCTTCCCTCCAGGAATTGCACAATCCTCTCTGATAGCCTGTTGGGTTCCAGGGTTGTGCAATTCTGCCAACTAACCCTCCTAGCCATGAATGCGCATTTTTCCCAAGCAGTTGAGCACTTGCATGCATGAACAGTCCAGTTGACCAGTTCCATCGGGGACCAGGGAAACTTGACTTTCATGCATGCATGACTTCATCTTCATGGAATAGCAAGAGACAACATGCAAAGGGCATCCCATGATTCAGGGAGCTATTTTTAGCAGCCAGGGGTTACATGCAAAGTTGTTTTAGAAGTTTCCCTCCAAGTGTCCCTTTTACATAAATTTATGGCATGCACGTCGTGAGACCAAACTTATTTATTCAATGCATCATATCTCATTCATTCACTTCGACCTTGGATCTCTGACATCCCATAGCACATCTAGGACTCCTCGACACGTCTGGTTTAGCTACTCACGGGTAAGTGGCCTCAACTTGTCTTTTTCAACATTTATATCTCTTTTTTTGTATTCGCTTGTGTGAGTGTTGTTTGCTTTATTTCCTTGAATGCATGTTGTCGTTTAGATATATTCTAGCTTGTACTAGCTCTGTTTTAGTTTTCATTGCTATCTCACTGTTGTTGCATGCATGAAACTGTTTTGCACGGACGTTTGCCCAACCGGCATACGACCTCACCCACATGCATGTTGATCTGTTTGTTGAATATTCCATTCATTTTTTGCATGCATTGTTTATCACTTAGTGTCGCCATGCATTTCATTGTCTTACTTTCTTTCAGTTTCTCATCGGCGAGTCAGGCCAACCTTGGCCCAGTCTCTGCCTTCACCAACGTTGCATTACGCAATCTGGGGAAGGAAGGCTCACGTTCCTCTCCAGATTTATGCATTATTGACCAACACTAGCCTCTAGAATTGTTTTGCGCATTTCTAGAGGACAGTGGCTACTTGGTCCAAAAAATTGCGCAAATCTGTTCCTGGGCCAACAATCCTTCCCAGCTGGAATTGTGCATTGCACAATCCCAACAGCCAGTTGCCTGACTGGATTGCGCATTGTGCAGATCCAGTAACCAGTCTAGCCTCCCACACATCCTAGACTACCTTTTGCATAGTTCTAGCAGCTAGTCACTTAGCCTCCTAGTGAAATTTGCGTAATATTTCTCATTAGTTTCCCAGGTATGTGTTGTGTCCTTCCCCAGATTTGCCTTCTTTCCATTAACATATTACTTTGCATGCATGCTTCTTGTTTCCAGATCTTTCAGGTGTTCATCTGTCTCAATGGCTTCCAGGAGAATAGGATCTCAAGACACTGATGGTATGGCAGCTGGAGCAGCAGGTGTCCTCTGGTTTGCCGATCTATGAAGATACGAAGTTGTATCTAGACAAGGACATCAAACTGAAGGGGCAAGACGTGAATGAAACATTTGCAAGTACTTTTGGAGAAGACCTTGAAGACCGAAAGGTGTACATGAACATTCATAAGATCGGCTTGTACTGGATTTCATGCAGATACCTCGTGTTCCCATGTGCAGACATGATTCACTGGATCGTCTCTCACACTAACCCCGAGATGATGACCTTGAGCAGTGTTAGTGGGACGAAGCTTGCAATCTTCTGGGCACATGATTATGATGAGATGTATTAGTTGACCGAGCCCATGATTGTCATGACTCCCCCGTTCATCTTGCCCAACAGCAGAGGCCACTCCAGAGACATTATGAAGGATTAGGTAAAGGAGCCATCTCGTTTCAGGATGACACCCAATAAGATTTATAAGACGAAGATATTGAGGAAGGCATACCAATACTTGGTAAAATTTGCATGTCAACTGAGTGCCAAGTAAGCACTGAGACCTTCCCTCAGAGTTGGGTGGTTGCACTTGACCAACTGGCTAGAGAAGGAAGACCATGCAACTGGTCCGGCATACTGCCTCATCAACTGAAGGAGCAAGTCACGAAGGCTCGACAGTCACCTGATAGTATGCATGCAGAGATTTATATGTCCTCTTACATTCTAGATGCAATCTGTGCCCGACATGAGTTCTCGGGCTTGGATTGGGCATGGTCACCGATGGAGACTATTGTGAACATGTATTTCAAGTTGTTGTCCGAATGCAACTTTAGAGGAATGATCATACGGTTGTATGACCATTTTCTCACCCCAGTGTATAGGTTGATATTCGAACATGATCCACCTGCATGTCAGAGTAAGTGATGAAGACATTGTTAGGCATTGCATATTAGTATGCCTCACCATCCAGCATGTTCATCTGAGTGTTCAGTGTGGAGAAGTATCCACATGTTCTGCCAAAGTTTTCCTTGGACGTGCTTGTGATGCAAGAAGTAGCGTACCACATCTCGACAAGATTGACAGCTAGACTGCAGCAGAAGAAGAAGACACCTTGTCCGACTCTTCCATTTCGGATTGGATTATATGAGATCCGGAGTATCAAGCAAGTGGATGCTAAAGCAGAGCAGATGAGGAAGTATCCTTTTGAACTCCAAAGCTTCAACCCATATGACCCACATTGCATTGTGAAGGATCACTGTGCGAGAGTTCAGTTCAACTCAATCCATGGGACATGTCATTGGGTCAAGGAGGATTCATGGAGATACTGTTACAATTCCTCTAGACCCTATTAACAGGTCGGCTTCGTCGTAGAGTGGTTAGCAAAGCAACATGAAGCAGCACCATAGAGAGCACCAACAATATTAGCATTAGTAGCAGAGGTAGAAGAGCCAAGCATACCTATGCATGACAAAGGGAAGAGGAAGATTGTCAACCGCATGGAGAAGGAGAAAAGTTGCAAATTTTGAGCAGATCCACTTGTAGAACAAGCAGTTATGGCTATTTAGGCGAAGAGGTAGCCTCGCGACAAGCGAACCGCATGAAGGCAGAGGGATAAGAAGAGAATGGAAGAAGCAGAGAAGGAGTTGCATGAGGTCATGGAGCAACTCCAGAAAGAGCAAGAGCTACACCAACAGGAGCAGGAAGCGCAACAACAACAGATTCAGTAGAGGGCACATCATGAGCAGACATACGAAGCAACACCAGTACAAGTAGTTCATTCATCTGAACAACTGGCATCAGGTGAATAGGGTGAACCATCACGGGGGCAAGACTTTGCTCATGAGATAGAACAGGTGCTTGAACAGTTGGATGTAGACATGGAGCAACAGGAGTTGGAATAGGATATTGACCTCATGCCTCACCACAAAGAGGTCGACTCACCCACTTCATTGCATCCCAATGATGAGAAAGTCTCGAATGACCAAGGAGGCAATGAGATCCTTGGAGGCCAACAGGAAGCAGAGATGCACAACATCTCCTTTGAGTAATCTCATCACAGAGTTGTACAGGCTCAAAGATTACCGACTCAAGAGGACCAAACATCCCCTACCCAATTTGAAGAGCAAGTGATTATGACTGATGTGCACAAGCATCCAACTGCTTTGGCCGATGCAACTAAAGTGTATGCCGAAGCCACTAGCTCAAGTGTTCGTTTTCTCATAGCTGAGAATGAGTGAATTGCGAATGAACTACAGGTGACCAAGTAGGGAGGAGACTTGGGGACAATGTTCGCCCAAGCTGAACTAAAGAAGGCAATACTAGATGAAGTATTTTCCTTGGACACAGTTATGCAAGCATTGTACTCCAAGTTTGGTACCATGCATCAAGCAGTCGTTCATCTCCATGGATGGAAACAGCGATGTGAGAGAAGAGAACGCATCTTGAAGAACATACATATTGTTGTTGATAACATGTAAGAATGGACGATGAAGTACAAGGGAGCCCCGCTTCACTTGCCAAAGATGATGAAGGTCAATCCAGTCGAGTTGCAAGCACGTATCTGGAGTCAGATCTGGAACTATGAAGACCTAACGCAACTCATCACGAGCATACAGCTTCCCATGCACAAGTATTCAAAATCATGGAGCTTATAGTGCACACTCATGCGATCGCATCACTTGGGGCCCTCATCTAGGCGAAGACCAAGAAGCAAATCCTACAAGATCTTGACTCGTACTTTGACAACTTGATGTGCACTGCCACCAGCCTAGACTTGTCTACCAGTGCAGACATCATGCAAAAGTATGTTGCTGGTCCAACCACACTAAAGATAATGATGTGCATGCTCACAGATGAGTTGGACAGACGAGCCCGAGAAGTGTACCCAGATGCTATGGAGGCAAGGTTCAGGTTTCAGACAGATGTCACAGCAGAACACACGGACACTCTCAGGGACTACCAATCTTGGCATCAATATGTCACTGTTGATCAGCATGAGGATGTCAAGTAGTTGGACTTATATGGTTGCCTAAGTCTGAATGATGTCTAGTTTGGCTTGTCCAAGCCATTGTTCACATGGGTACATGTGCATTGTAATGTTGAGTCATGTCAAGCGTAAGTCAACTGTCAAGAGTGGATGCAATAGTCATAGAGTAGGTGAAGAGTCATGAGGGTAGTTGAATGGTCACAAAGGGGAATTTCAAGGGTCACCCCACCCTTTGCTATAAATAGCCCCTCATAACTCATTGTATAGGCTTTTGGTCAGCCAAGCTTCTACTAAGACTATCTTGAAGAAGGCTTGGACAGTATTGTAATGTACCTTCGCTTCTCCACTACACGGAGCTAGTACATCTCTTTGGAGGAGCAAGCGAATGTGACTATAACGTTCCATTGTTGGGGCTAGCAAGTTTACATGGATGTATTGTATGATTGTGACTTACACTTCTTTATATACTAAGATCCAGCACATTTTCATTCATATGTTGTTATTGTAGTTGAACTGCTACGGTTGCTTTAATGATACATGTTGTTTAACTTACGTACTTGTGTATGAACTAATTCACATTCAATTATATGAATCTTGTTGTTAATGTTGTCACCGTTCGTGTCGACTTCTCTGCCAGACATCAGACAGACCTTTCACTTGAACCTTTCCATAACAATCGTCGCACTCGTCTTAGACTAATTCGTGAGTGTTGTACGTGTTATCTTACCTTGTATGATGTGACTGCTGCATTCGAGTGGACTGCTCCACTAGAAGTTGTGCATGTCCTTTTTGTTGTGTGTTCCTAGCTGAGTTGGGACTGATCCCTTTCAACCTGGAACTCACCTTCACCTTCTTCCCCCTTAAAAGTGTTGGAAAATCTCATACACCTTCCTTGACTCACTGCATCAGTCACACCCTTACTGTTGACAGAGTTATTCTACTTGCCTCTATGCGACATCGCAATCAAGGAATTACCTTATGAGCCACTGTTGGGACTCCTACAACAAACGGTTTGAGGTCTAATTGGGACTTCTTATCGGGGAGATCCCCTTGACATGTTGGCAGGTCCAGCACCGTCAACATTTCTAGCGCTAGAAGAAGGGCCTGATGACAAGCATTGTCCTCTCATCCAGTTTTGAACCTTTGCATATCTTTCATCGAGTCTTGCATTCTTCTTCCCACAAGGTGTTTTTCGAATCGTGAAGATGTCCCCATCTCAGGGAAGCTTTTCGATCTCTTGTCCACTCACACATATGACCGTGAAGGAAAAGTGGCCTGGTCTGAGCACTTACATAACTTTCTTTCCATGATTCATGAGGAAGATGAGTATTTTTACAAACAGGCCGGTTTTTTGCTTGCATACACACTTTGTGAATCTCCATTTCGTTGGGTGCTCAGCCTACTAGCTGACACCATGCACTCATTTCAGCACTTTTGTGATCTTATTAAAGACACGTTCTATCATTTTGATCTATATCATCTTGATCGGAAACTGTTACAGCAACGGAGGGCTCCGCATGAATTCGTTATTGATTTTTGGCAGTGCTTCTGTTACTTGCAGTTTCAAGCTCCGAGGAATCAAATGAAGTTTGCTTATCTTTGGGACCAATTCAAGTATTTCCTTAAGAAATATGCCATCCCTAGAGGAAGCTTGATATCAAGCCTCACTCAACATTCTTCATTGATGGAACTGCGCAATCTCTTGTGGGAGCGGGCACTATCTCAACTGATTGTCTACCTCCCTCTCATTCAACAACTCCACCACTGCCTAGTGATGTTGAGGATCATGTTCACACACCTATTCATCATCCACACTCTCCCAACATCGCTCCACTCAATTTTCACGTAGATGTGGTTGTGAGTCCTTTGAGTTCTTATATGCATCCTTTTCTTCGACCTTTGTCTTTGCACTCAGGTGTTCCTCTGGATGATGATGTCTTTTGTTCGTCCATTCTGGACCCTTCACTTGTTGTGAATGAGGAACAACCCACTGACAGAGTTGGTGTTGCACAACCAACATGTGATGTCATTCTTGAAGAGTATGAGTGGGAGCTTTAACATCAATACTCAGTGAAGGATGACTCCCTTCCGTTTGATCCCCCTTTGTTCTTTCCTAACCTCTTTGGTGAACCTTCCATCCATGACTTTTCATGTGTATCTTCATCCACGGATGCACCCATTGTTGATGACTCACAGGACTCACCGGATGTTAGTCCATCATTCGACAACGGAGAGGGTAAGTTATTCATTAAAGATCCACTTGATCCTTCATCTGTCTTTTCCGGAAACACAGAGGATGAGTACGTTCACTTTCATCTACCCCTCTGTTTGATTCATCTGATCATGAGGATGCCAAGGAATTCATTGATTTTTCTGATCATGGCAGTCGTGATCCATTTGCTTCCAATTTTGATCACCATCATGAATCTATTGCAGTTGATATTTCGAAGCCACCAGTGTCTGATGATCTACCTGATTATGAAGTTGAGACACCCAAGACTGTCGAGGCACTTCAACCCAAGCTGATGGTTATGTCAGGACCTCGCTCTCTTGGGGTTAGTCTCACTTCCGATCATGAAACTTTTCAATCAACCAAGGCTCCTCATCACTCATATGTATGCATTGAAGATCCATCTTAATCACAAATCACACTTCCTCCACTCAAACTGCACGATCCCATTGCTCATGCATTGGAGGAATCTTACATTGCAAGCAATCGTTCGCGATGCAAGTAATCTTTGTTTCTTTCGTTTGCTTGCATGTCACATTCAAGAGTGTGCTATCTACCTGATCATGAAGTTGATACACCCAAGACTGTCGAGGCACTTCAACCCGAGCTGATGGTTATGTCAGGACCTTGCTCTCTTGGGGTTAGTCTCACTTCCGATCATGAAACTACTTAATCACCCAAGGCTCCTCATCACTCATATGTATGCATTGAAGATCCATCTTACTCACAGATCACACTTCCTCCACTCAAACTGCATGATCCCATTGCTCATGCATTGGAGGAATCTTACATTGCAAGCAATCGTTCGCAATGAAAGTAATATTTGTTTCTTTCGTTTGCTTTCATGTCACATTCAAGAGCGTGCTTATGCTTCAAAGTTGCACGTAGTGTCACACAGCACCATGAGAAGTCCACGGACTGTCCATCATGCACTTGCACTCACTTATTTCACATGGGCACTTTGAAACACGAAGTGTGGTTATCTTCATTATTATATCTTTCTTTCTTGTTGGTTCGCACCATTGGGTTGCTCGCAGACCAAGCCTTCACCAATATGGGTCTACCAATGCGCCATTGGCTACATTGGAAGTATCACTTCACATGATCAGGCCCATGCACCGTTAGTGTAGGAGTAGGAGTAGTGTTTGCATGTTTGTTTGCTTATATGCTTTGTTTGCATGTTTGTTTTCTTGCTTGTTTACTTATCTCCTTTGCTTTCACTTTAGGTTCTGCTTTTGCTTTGCTTTGATGTTTGTTGGTTCATTTGTTTCGTTCGTAGGTTAGCCTTGCATGAAACCATGTTGGGTCCCTATAATACTAGTGATTACCCCATTACTGTTGTAGTTGTACACATTATTGATATTGTTGTGCCCCTATTGTCCCCATATTGTTATTACTGTGCCCCATAGAATCCCTCTATTGTTATTTTTGTGGCTTTATATTATTATTGTTAGGTCGGCTGGGTTATATTTTGACTCCTTAGACTCCTATATATAGAAAGGAG
>APFE030610945.1:179341-202091 GCA_000404065.3 Pinus taeda | reverse complement strand
TCATTTGAATCATCCAAGAATTGTTCATTTATGTAATGTAAAGGAGGTTGCCCCCTCAAAGAGGCTGAATTCTAAGGCGTTGATCTATATTTTCTATCTTTTCTTGAGTTGGTTTCATAAAAAACCATGTATGACTCTTGAAGTGAGCTAGGTAAAGTACAAGAGGACTTGTACAGCTATCACTACTTGGTTATCTGTCATCTTGCCTCTGTATGATAAGCATGTTACTCTTAGTCCATGATAAGTGTTGGGTCATTTAATTGTCTGTTAAATCCCTGTCATTTAATTTTTCAACCTGGGGATTTCATAAACTTAGAAGCAAACCAAACTATATGGGACCTTAGATGAGACTGTTGTAGGAGGTTTGTTTAGAATGGAAATGCATATTACAAATAACTTCTAAAACTAAAAAGTTTCTAGTTCAAGATGTAGCAGGCAAAGGAAGATGCTCCCAATTCGGGAGGTCCTAGTTGTCCTTCCCCACGGTACTGTCCTCAAGAAGAGAAACTAAAGAGCGGCAGTATGTGATGTATAGAAAGTAAGAGAAGATGCTCCTAACTTAGGAGGTCCTGGTTGTCCTTCCTCATATTTCTATTCCAACAACATTACCATTGCATAAACTCAAAAATAACTTGCAATAAAGAAAAGGAAATGAACTTTAATTATTGTTCAGACCAAATAGAAGGAGAACCTAACTTAGACTCTTAGTTTTCCCCTCATATGTTGATTAGAACTTAACTAAAATTCATTCTTAAGCATCAAAAATAAAGAATTCATAAATAACTTGAAACTAGAAAAAGAGAATGAATTTCAATTATTACTCATATCAAATGGAAGAGAGCCTAACTTAGACCCTTGTTTTTCCTTTCATATGACAATAAGATTTAAACTAAAATTCATTCATTGATAATGAAAAATATTCAAACATCTCAGTAATTAAATGAAAATAAAATATATAATGAAATAAATCTATAATGAAATAAAATCTATGATGAAATAAAATGTTTCTTTGATACTTTTAGAGTGAGCTCAATTCTCTTAAGAACAAAGTGACAAACTATTCCATAAATTCATATACTACATGAAGACAATTTATTCCATTCCATCATAAGTTAGGATACATGCTCCAAGTGTCCTCCCTTTGGAATGGAGGAGGTACTCCTATTTATACAAAAACATAAGCAACTAATTCATTAATGGAGATCCACTAATCCATCCTAGATCCACAAATCCTTCATATGGTTACAACCAATATGAGACACATATTCCTTTATCCATAATTTTTCTCCATGAGATATGCTTGACCCCTATCCCAAATCTCCTTCAAATCTTCAAGAGAATTCGAATTTGAGTCTTGGAGGCCACATAAGAGTGTATTGGAACCTTCTAAATCGCCTACCCCTATCACCAAACTGATTCCACCTTTAGGTATAAGCAAATACATGTTATTTTTCTAGCTTTTAATCATAAATTCACCTTAAATACATAAAATCAATAACTTTGGAAAATGAAAATATGAACCCATATGGTAATGGAAATATAATGATAATGTGATGAAATGAGGTGACAAAATGAGGATAAAGATGAAAATGGAGTGAAAGTGTATGTTAATTTGGCAACCCAACAATAAGTCGAAGGAAAATACGTATTGTTCGAAGTGAACCTTGGTGTAAACACAACGCTTGCGTGCTAACTAGTGTCACCTTCTCTAGTCGATTATTTTTGGGTTAACCCTTGTCAGCTCGGTCAAGTACAGTAAGGTGAGGGAGGGAACCTTAACAGGCACGTCAGAGATATAATAAACTACTTCTCTGCTAGAGAAACCTCCTCTTCTCTCAATAATTTGAGATCCCTCTTCCGCCTCTGAAATGTATAAGTTCTATGCATAGTGAAAATTAAAATGAAAAAATGATAAGTCAAAAAATTCAGAATGAAAAATAAATAAGGCAAAAGAAGAGAAAGGCTTCCTGCGTAGGGAGGTGATGTAAGTAACTCCGTCGGGGTAATAAGAGGCTCACAGGTAGCAGAGCCATGCTTATGTTCCTATGTGACTCCATCGAGGTATTGTCTAGGCCTGCTGGCAGTGGAGCAACACTAGAGATGAAACTAAGACTCTAACAAATATACTGCTTGTGCACCTATATACCCCTCAACCCCAATCGAAACAATTGTGTTTCCTTGGCTTAGAATGTGTGTCAATTGACCAAGGGTTTGCCAGATGCTACATCCTACAATCAAGTTAGTGTGAAACCAAGATGAGCTGAGAACTGAACTCTACTTCTGGAGGTGTTAGACTTTCTTTTCACGAACAAGGTCTATGCAAAGAATTGGAGTTCTACCAATTTGTCGCAAAGTGTTGTAGTGGCTACAACCACCCTCCAAAATTTTTCCTTAGCCTGTTTTGGAGCCTCCCTACCAACCTTACACAACACTTTGTCTTGCTTCGTCAAGTACTCAAGCTTCAATGTTTTCCTCGCACAAAGGCAGCTTGCTGATCATAGTTGATCCACTCCCCTCACAGGCTACTTACTCGGACTTGGTCCAATTGTAGGGTGAGCAGATTACCCTTGAAAATTGCACATTTCTTGAGGGAAACCAACCTTCCCTCCAGGAATTGTGCAATCCTCCCTGATAGCCTGTTGGGCTCCAGGATTGTGCAATCCTGCCAGCCAACCCTCCCAGTAGGATTTGTGCAAATTTTCCCAGAAGAAGGTTGTTCAGCCCAAGATATGCGCAAATCTTGGTAGAACTCAGCTACTTTGCCCAGAAATTACGCAAACCTCCCAGGCGGTCAGCCCAACTCCCAACCAGGAATGCGCATTTTCCCCAAGCAGTTGAGCACTTTCATGCATGAACAGTCTGGTTGACTAGTTCCACCCGAGACCGGGGAAACTTGACATGCATGCATACATGACTTGATCTTCCCATAATAACAAGAGACAACATGCAAAGGGAATCCCATGATTCAAGGAGTTATTTTTAGCAACCGCGGGTTACATGCAAAGTTGTTCTAGAAGTTTCCCTCCAAGTGTTGCTTTTTCCTAGATTTGTGGCATGTGCGTCATGAGAACAAACTTATTTATTCGACGCATCAGAGCTCATTCATTCACATCGATCTTGGAGCTCTGGCATCCCACAGCACATCCAAGACTCTTCGACATGTCTAGCTCAGCTACTCACGGGTAAGTGGCCTCAACTTGTCTTTTTCAGCATTTCTGTCGCTTTTTGTCTATTCGTTTGTGTGAGTGTTGTTTGCTTGATTTCTTTGAAATCATGCTATCATTTACATATATTCTAGCTTTTCCTAGCTTTGTTTCAGTTTTCATTGCTATCTCATTGTTGTTGCATGCATGACGCTGTTTTGCACAGATGTTCGCCCAATCGGAGAACGACCTCACCCACATGCATGTTGATATGTTTGTTGAATCTTCCATTCATGTTTTGCATGCATTGTTTATCACTTCTGCTATCACTTAGTGTCACCATGCATTTCATTGTCTTACTTGCTTTCAATTGCCCATCGGTGACTCGGACCAACCTTGGCCCGGTCTCTACCTTCACGAAGGCTGCATTACGCAATCTGGGGAAGAAGGCTCACCTTCCTCTCCAGATTTGCACATTCTTGACTAGCACTGGCCTCTGAGACTTTTTTTGTTCATTTCTGGAGGATAGTGGCTGCTTGGCCCAAAAATTTGTGCAAATCTGTCCCTGGGCCAGCAGTCCTTCCCAGCTGGAATTACGCATTGCGCAATCCCAGCAACCAGCTGCATGACTAGATTGTGCATTTCGTAGATCTAACAGCTATTCCAGTCTCCAAAACAACCCAAACTTCCTTTTGTGTAGTTCTAGAAGCCAGTTACTCAGCCTCCCAATGAAATTTGCTCAATCTTTCTCATTAGTTTCCCAAGTATGTGTTGTGTCCTTCCCCGAATTTGCTTTGTTTCCACTGACATATTTCTTGCCATGCATGTTGTTGGTTTCTAGATATTTCAAGTGTTCATCTGTCTCAATGGCTTCAAGAAAATAGGATCTCAAGGCACTGATGGTATGGCCACTGGAGCAACAGCTGAGCAGGTGTCCTCTGGTTTGCCGATCTATGAACATAGGAAGTTGTATTTAGTCAAGGACATCAAAATGAAGTGGCAAGAGGTGAATGAAACATTCACAGGTGATTTTGGGGAAGACCTTGAAGATCGTTAGGTGTACGTGAAAATTCATAAGTCCAACTTGTACCATATTTCATTTAGATACCCCGCGTTCCCATGCGCGGACATGATTCACTGGATCATCTCTCAGACTGACCTCGAGACAATGACCTTGAGCAGTGTTAGTGTGACAAAGCTTGTAACATGCTAGGCACGAGATTACAATGAGATGTATCATATGACTGAGCCCATGACTATCATGACTCCCCTGTTTAGCTTGCCCAACGGCAGAGGCCACTCTAGAGACATTCTGAAGGATTGGGTAAAGGAGCCAGCTCGTTTCAGGATGACACCCAATTAGATTTATAGGACAAAGATATTGAGGAGGGCAATACTTGGTCATATTCGCATGTCGACTGAGTGGCCAACAAAGCACTGAGACCTTCCCTCAGAGTTGGGTGGTCATGCTAGACCAACTGGCTAGAGAAGGAAGACCATGCAACTGGTCCAGCGTACTGGCTCATTAGCTGAAGGAGCAAGTCATGAAGGCTCGACAGTCACCCGATGGTATGCATGTAAAGATTTATATGTTTGCTTACATTCTTTATGTAGTATATGCCCGACATGAGTTGCTGAGCTTGGATTGGGCATGGTCAACGATGGAGATTGTTGTGAACACATATTCAAGTTGTTTTCCAAATTCGACTTCAGAGGAGTGATCATACATTTTTCCGACGATTTTGTCACCCCAGTGTACAGGTTGGCATTCGAACAGGATCCACCTTGCATGTCATAGGAAGCAATGAAGGCATTGCTAGGCATTGTAGATTGGTATGCCTCACTATCCGACACATTCATCTGAGTGTTTAGTGTGGAGAAGTCTCTCATGTTCTGCCAAAGTTCGCCTTGGACATGCTTGTCATGCAGGAAGTAGCATACCACATCTCGACAGGATTAACAGTTAGACTGCAGCGGAAGAAGAAGGCATCTTGGCCCGCTCTTCCATTGTGGATTGGGTTATATGAGATCCAGAGTATCAAGCAAGTGGATGTCGAAGCAGAGCAGATGAGGAAGTATCCTTTCGACCTCCAAAGCTTCAACCCGTATGACCCACATTGTATTGGGAAGGATCACTGCGTGAGAGTTCAGTTCAATTGGATCCATGGGGCATGTCATTGGGCTGAGGAGGATTCGTGGAGATACTATGACAATTCATCCAGACCCAATGAATAGGTCGGCTTCGTCGTAGAGTGGCTAGCAAAGCAGCACCATGAAGAGCACCAATAGTAGTAGCAACAGCAGCAGAGGGAGCAAAGCCAAGCATACCTGCCCGTGAAAAAGGGAAGAGGAAGATTTTCGATAGCATGGAGGAAGATCAAAACTACAAGTTTCAAGAAAATCCACTAGTATAACAAGCAGTTATGGTTATTCAGGCAAAGAGGCGGCAATGTGACAACCGAATCGCGCGAAGGCAAAGGGATAATAAGAGAATGGAAGAAACAAAGAAGGAGTTGCATGAGCTGAGGGAGCAACTCCGGAAAGAGCAAGAGTTGTACTAGCAGGAGTAGGAAGCGCAATAGTAAGAGATTCAGCAGAGGGCACATCACGAGAAGACAGACGAAGCATCGCCCGTACAAGTAGTTGATTCATTTGAACAGCTGGCATTAGGCGAACACGAGTGAACCATCGCAAGGGCAAGACTTTTGTCATGAGATAGAGCAGGTGCTTGAATAGTTGCTTGCAGACATGGAGTAGCAGGAGTTGGAAAAGGATATCGACCTCATGCCTCACCACAAAGAGGTCGACTCACCCGCTTCATTGCATCCCGATGATGAGCAAGTCTTGAATGACCAAGGAGGCACTGCGATCCTTGGTGGTCAAACAGAAGCAGAGATGCACAACATCTCCTTTAATGAATCTCATCATAGAGTTGTGCAGTCTCAGAGAGTATCGACTCCGGAGGACCAAACGTTCCCTGTGCAATTTGAAGAGCAAGTTATCGTGACTGATATGCACAAGCATCCAGCTGCTTTGGCCGATGCAACTAGAGTGTATGCTGAAGCCACTAGCTCAAGAGTCCATTTTCTCATAGTTGAGAATGAGCGAATGGTGAAGGAACTATAGGTGGCCAAGTAGGGAGGAGACTTGGTTAAAATGTCCACCCGAGCTGAACTGAAGAAGGAAATACTAGATGAAGTATTGCCCTTGGACACAGTTATGCAAGCATTGTACTCCAAGTTTGGTACCATGCATCAAGAAGTCGTTCATCTCCATGGATGGAAGCAATGATGTGCGAGAAGAGAACGCATCTTAAAGAACATACATACTGTTGTTGATAACATGAAAGCATGGACGATGAAGTACAAGGGAGCCCCGCTTCACCAGCCAAAGATGATGAAGGCTAATGCAGTCAAGCTACAAGCACATATTCGGAGTCAGATCCGAAACTATGAAGACCTACCGCAACTCATCACTACCATACAAGCTTCCCATGCATGAGTATTCAAAAGCATGGAGGTTATAGTGCACACTCATTCGATCCCATCACTTGGGACCCTCACCCAGACAAAGACCAAGAAGCAGGTCCAATAGGAGCTTGACTCGTAATTTGACAAGTTGATGTGCACTGCCACCAGCCCAGACTTGCCTATCAATGCAAACATCATGTGCAAGTACGTTGTTGGTCCGGCCACACTAAAGATAATGATGTGCATGCTCATAAACGAGTTGGACAGAGGAGCCTGAGCAGTGTACCCAGAAGCTATGGAGGCAAGGTTCAGGTTTCAAACGGATGTCACATCAGAACACACGGACACTCTCAAGGACTACTATTCTTGGCATCAATATGTCACTATTGATCAGCACGAGGATGTCGAGCAATTGGACTTTTATGGTTGTCTAAGTCCGAATGATGTCTAGTTTGGCTTGTCCAAGCCATTGTTCACATGGGTACATATGCATTGTAATGTTAAGTCATGTCAAGTGTAATTCAACTGTCAAGAGTGGATGTAACAGTCATAGAGTAGGTGAAGAGTCATGAGGGTAGTTGAATGGTCACAAAGGGGAATGTCAAGGGTCACCCCACCCTTTGCTATAAATAGTCCCTCATAACTCATTGTATAGGCTTTTGGCCAACCAAGCTTCTACTAAGACTATCTTGAAGAAGGCTTGGACAATATTGTAACGTGCCTTGGCTTCTCCACTGCACGGAGCTAGTATATCTCTTTGGAGGAGCAGGCGGATGTGGCTGTAACGTTCCACTGTTGGGGCTAGCAGGTTTACATGGATGTATTGTATGATTGTGACTTATAGTTCTTTATATAATAAGAGCCAACACATTTTCATGCATATGTTGTTATTGTAGATGGACTACTCTGGTTTCTTAATGATATATGTTGTTTAACTTACGTAATTGTGTATGAACTGATTCACATGCAATTATATGAATCTTGTTGTTAATGTGTTGCATATTTTGTTAATGTTGTCACCATCTGTTTCAACTGTTCTACTAGACATTAGACGGACCTTTCACTTGAACCTTGCCATAACAACCATCGCACTTGTCTCGGATTGATATGTGAGAGGTGTACGTGTTATCTTACCTTGTATGATGTGACTGTCGCATCCAAGTGGACTGCTCCACCGGAAGCTGTGCATGTCCTTTGTGTTGTGTGTTCATGCCGAGTTGGAACTGATCCCTTTCAACCTAGAACTCACCTTCACCTCCTTCACCCTTCAAAGTGTTGGAACCTCTCATACACCTCACTTGAATCACTACATTAGTGACACCCTTGTTGCTGATAGAGGTTATTCCATTTGCCTCTATGCGACATTGCAGTCAAGGAATTACCTTTTGACCCACTGCTGGGACTCCTACACCAAATGGTCTAAGGTCTATTTGGGAATTCTTACCAGGGAGATCCCCTTGACATGTTGGCGGGTCCAACACCATTAACACATCCAAAAAGTCATCCATGACATTTGAAGAAGGTGAAGAGAGATTTTGGCAAGAATGGAAAAGAGGATTCCATAATTGATGTGGGTTAGGATGATACACATGATGAAGTGCAGCTGAAAGAAGCACATTGAAATGATTTGTAAAGAGATTGCTAGATTTCTTAACCAATTAAGTCCTTGCATTTCTTTTGATAATTGATGCAAATATTGCTTTATTGATACATTTCCTTGTTATTTGGATGCATTTCTTTTCTCCTGAAAGTATGTTGCATATTGCATGAAGCAAGATGTTGGAAAAGTAGAGTTATGTTGACTCACTTAGATGCAGCCAAGATGGCAATTTGCAACTACAAATTTACATGCATGTTGCATTCTTGAACTTGCATGTTTAGAAGGTGTTCGAAAGTGGAGTATGTTGACTCACTTTATTGCAGCAAATTTGGTCATTTCAGCTCTTTAAGTACTCGTACATACTGATGGGATTCTTGTACTTGTGATTGTACTTGTGAGAGAGTTGAGAATTGTTATACATGAATGAGATTTTGTGTGTGTGAAGAGTAGAATTTTTAATAGTTTCATTGTGTTTGAACATGCATGAGTGATTGACTTGTGTTGGTTGATTTCTTTGTTAACATGCATGCATGAGTGACGTGCCCTCTTAAAGGTCAGGTAAAATTATAGTTGGGAGGTCGGGGAATCGAACTCATGACCTCGCCCACTTAAACGTAATGCTCTACCACTATACCACCATAATGTTCCTTAACAAGTATGGGGCGTAGCTTGTAATTAAAGTTTAAGTGCCAAGAGTTTGGGGGAGGTAACCGCCATCATTAATCTCTGCATGTGACCAAACTCATAACTAGGAAGCCAACGGTTACATTAATCACGTGCTTAATGCATTAAGAAGGGTTTATCATTAATTAACCCATATTTAATCGTTAATTAAATGCAATTTAACTTGGCAGATATTTTGGCGGGTCTGATAAATTCAAAATTTGCTCCTTTTTTGGTGGGGCTAACTAGAATTTCTCCAGATTTGGTGGAGTTTTCCTAAGGAAAACTAAAGAGGCCATAACTTTGGCTAATTTCGACCAATTTTGGCTCAAAAAGAGTCATTCCTAAATGATTTGGATGCTCTGAACACAATGGAACAGGTTGCAGGGGCAGAAAGGCACTTATGTATGTGATTTTGTTACGTTTAAGTTTAAGGAAGCCTACGGCTACCAAGAGAGGAGGTCAAGCCTAGATCAGCTGAAGTCCAATTTCAAATCTTGGATAATCATTTTTGGGTTTTTTGGGTATTCTAAATCCAATGGAGCAGGTTGCAAAGAAATTGGAGCACTGAAAGTGCATGTAATTAGAGAATTGACCATTAATCCAAAGAGGGCCTAGCCATTGAAGTAGGTCCAAGGAGATGTAGCCCAGGAGGGGTGAACTCCTTTATCAACTTTGTGTTATGAGTTTGGTGTGTTTTATTTCTCTACAATTTACTTGTTGTATATGTGTTTTAAACAACTAATTAACCTCATAAATTCCTCATGAAATACACTCAACACTTGACACATAATACCTCACATTTTGGTTAATTTGAGACGATCCTAAACACATTTCTTTTAATACTGATGAGGGAGCTTGCATAGCATTAACAGGTTTTCCCAACATTTAGATCAATCTTATTGACATCGATGCCTTAATTATACATTCTTTCTATAAGACCCTGGTATTGCTCTTGTACTCTAGCAAATGATTAAATATGAGGCTTAGAACATGGGTATTGTCATTATAGAAGCAAAGGAGAGACTTAAGGAGGTGTTTTTTTCTTGGGAGCAACTTAGTGCTGCAAGGAAAATTTTTAAAGGTTTAATGAAATAAATGGAAAATTTTAGTGTGTCACTTGAAGTTTATTTTCATGCGATATAGTTTGTATCACATGAATATAATTTCCATGCAAAACAAGGTGTATCTCATGAAAATAATGTTCATGCAATATGAAAAAGGCTACCAATTTGGAAAGGCTTGGGATTTTTTGTTTAACGTGTCACATTAGCACATATGGTGCAATATATCACACCATAATTGGTTGTGGTGCAAGGCACTACACGCTCGAACTTGTTCGAGGATGCAACACATGGGCCATGGCAAGGAGATAACATGTTCCATGGTTGAAAATATATTGGCATATGATATTAGCATTAGAGGCTAGGAGATAAATAGTCGCATGGGAGAAGATCGTTAAAGGAGTGGAATCTCATGCTAGAAAATTTTTGGGTGCAATACATCAAACGCATAAAAAATTTCATAGATATAGCAAAGATGAAGGAACCTAAGGAATCAAGCATCATTGTGTGATGGGAAATGTTTTAGAGCATGATGTATCATGCAATAAAAATTTACAACATGGCATGTCACATGAATGAAAAACTTCAATTATGTGACATGGGGAGGAAGTGTGAGGATTGAGACAAAGATGAAGCCAAGGAAATAAAGAAGAAGAAAAAGAATGAAAATATGAGGGAAGAGAAAAGGGAAGGTGGACAAGCACCACATCAAGAAGAAGCTTCATGTGATGGAACATATCGTATGAAGATGATATTCATGTGATACATCACACGATAAAAAAAAAAAATCTTTGCATGGCATAACATGCGGGAAGAGAAAATCTTGGTCTCACAATGAAAGAATTAAAGGTGTGACGTACCAAAAGTGGTAAAAGTTCAAGTTGCAATGAAGGAAGAGGGATACTTGTCCCAAGAGAGAATGCTTTCCCCAATGTGACGTGTTGCACCATAAAATACTATGGCATGACACATTGCATAAACAAATCCTTTCAATAAAAAAAATGTTCAACATGCGCTATGTCCTGGGACAAAAACTTTCAAGGCACGTTAAGTAAGTTGTTGGAGGTGCAATATGTCACTTCAGAGAACTTTTTCAAATATGCAATAATCTATAGAGAAAGAAAAATGCATCAACTGGTATGAATTTAGGGGTAATATATATAGTTGAGGTATCTCCATACAATTCCATGTCATCTGACACATGTGGTGCCATGTACAGATGATTATTGAAAAATGTAACTAGGTTCGGTATTCGTAGTGACATGTGTAATTTTGATTTTATGTAATTAGTGAAATGAAGAAAATAAAATTATTTTTTTAACACTCGTCTCATTGGTTTCATGAGCAAGGAATTTTATTTTTAGTTAAGGCTCCCATTGTGAGCCTTTAGTATTAGTCATCATGTCATAAAAGTCTATAGAGTCAATGTCAAAGATGAAAGACACATTTGGGTATGTTACAGATTGTAAAAGAGAATTTATTTGTGTCATAATCCCTCCAGGACCTTGTCACAATCATCCCTTGAAGTCAACTTTCAAAGAGAAAAAAATATTTTCCAAAAGGCATGTCGGCCTAGTCTCCAAGTCAAGTCAGCTTATTTGCATGGGAAAACCACTATTAATAGGTAGCTCGACCTTCATCCTAGAGACAAACTTTCGGTCAAGCAATTTTGCAATAAGAAGAAGTGTGAAAAGTTAAGGAGAGCAACCTCATAACCAACGAGAATAATGAAGGGAAGGATGAAGAATTTTGTTGTTGTTTCTTGGGTGAATTTCCTCGCACGTGTGGCGGAAACTAAGTTTTATGCAGGCTAACATCAGCCCATACAAAAGACAAGTAAAATGTATCTCTACCATCAGTTTTTCTAGCCAAGGTTACAAGTGAAATTTCTCAAGTCAAGCGAAGGAGAAAGACACCTTAGAAATCCATAATTCTGATCACATGTGTGATCTTGCAGAGATCTCAAGTAGTCGAGCATTACAAATCTCTTAAGGAAGGTTGAAATATCAAGGGTAGCCAAAATACAAACGAAGGCAAGCAGTTTGACTTGGGAAAGAAGAAGAAGAAGTGGAGAAGGGATTTGCAACTTGGTCTTGGAAAGGTTGTTATGTCAAGGGTATTGGTCATGGTGTCAGTATTTTTCAATTGAAGTCTCTATAAGAAGAAAAAATTGTTTGGGTTTTCCTCTCAAATGGGAGAGGTTTTGGCCCTGGATGATAGCCTACATTTTGTGTCTTTTGTCTCTTTATTGTTTATGCATTAGTAGTTGTTTGATGAATAAGAACACTATAATAATCTAAGTAAAAAGAAGATCCTAAATTAAAGAAGTAAAAAGCATTCACAAGCAGCTACCATAAGAATAGAAATTATCTAATTTTTATAAGCTAGATTTCTCAACATGGTATCAAAGCTAAGGTGACAAAGTCAAGGAAGGGCATCTCATCAAGTGACACTCAAGCAATCAAGGATCAAATCAAAGTGAAGTCAAGAAGTGTCAAAACCCTATATCAAAGAAGAAAGTCTACACCAACAAGAAGTCTTGGAATCCTCATTTCATCTCAAGATACCACAAAGACCCTACTCAAGTTGAAGGACTTATACATCAAGAGAAGCAAGATCAAGGAAATTGTCATCATCTTCAAAAGTTCTAAGGTAATTTCCTCTCGTTGAAGAAAGGACCTTACCATTATAGAAGATCATCCAAGAAGCATCAAGAAGTCATCAATCATTATCAAGAAAGGGATCAAGTTGAAGAGTTCATCTTCACTTGACAAGTTAGTATCTTTATTTCTTTAAATTAAATTTAGTAAAATGACTTTGTTTTGAAAGGGGATCAACAAGTTGGTTAGGTCATCGAACTTCCTTGCTTGGAAAAGGAGGATAGATTTAGTCCTCAAGGAAAATGAAGTTATTGATCATGTAAATGGAAAAGTCTCCAAACCATCTTAAGGGAAAGCACAATCAAAATATATGAAAAAGGATATAAGGGCTCAAACGATCCTTATAGAATCTATCAAGGATTCCCTCATCCCATATGTAGCAGATTTGGATACATAAAAAGGGATATATGATAGGTTAGCAGAATTATTCTTTGAAAGCAAGAGAAGAAAAATCATATCACTAAGATCTAATCTATGCAAATTGAAAGCATCAAAGGATTAAGATATATCTACATGTCCCACAAAATCATCTCTAATAAGGATTCAAATTTAAGATATAGGAGAGATGATATTCGATAAAGAAATGATTACCATTGTTCTAAAATATCTAACTGATGAAAAAGGAAACCTCATATCAAAAGCCTATGAAGAGGAGAAAGCTATCCCATTCAATAATTTGTGGTCACTATGAAAGATTGAATAAAACAAGTTAAAGGAAAAAAGTGATAAAAATGAGCAAGGTCAAACATTTCTATTGTGTCAAGAAGCAAAGGGATATTTGGCAATATTGGTCCTCAGAAAAAGAAGAAGATCAATATGTCTCAGATCCAATGATATGGATGTCAAGGACATGGAAACTTCAAGAGAGATTGTCCTAAGCTCAAGAATGATAGCAACAAATGAAGTAGGGAAGAAGCCCATATCACTCGAGAAGAGGAAGAAGCTGAAAATAAGAAATTAAAGGAGGAAGTAAAATATCTCCACTACTATTGAGATAAGTTTTCCTCACCTAGTTCTTCTCAAGTTTCTGTTTTTCTGTTATGGAATATAACTATCATGTTAGGAATCATCAGAAGCATGATATGATGCATCATGGCATCATAGAAGCATTGAAAGAAATATCTCATGATATCATAATAGAAAAACATGAAAAATAACTAAATTCTATGGCAGTCACTCATGGAAGGATATAGCTCTTGGAAACCTCATTAGAAACATAAGTGGTACTTATGGGAGAAAGGAATAAAAATTCATATAGTACAAATCTCATCATACATCAATCAAAACGAAACATTTTTTGGATGAGTATACTCAAGATCCTCTATTGGAATCTTCATCGTAAATTTCACCAATCAAAGGGAAGCAATGGTTTCATCAAGAATTCCAACTTGTAGAATTCACGAAATGATAACAAAAGAAGTGAAGTAGATCAAGGGATTGAAGTTCTTTCAATCAAGGAATTTGTTGAATGAATTTTGGATGAGCTAAAGGAAAAATGAGGGATGTATACTTGTATTCAATATTGTAGAGTCATGTCATATGGTTGCAGGTAACATGGATAAATGCTCTATCTCGAGAGCATGATCAAAACAAAGGATCGTCTCCTTTGAAAAGATGCAGGAAGGCATGGGTCACACATTGTCTAGATAAAATCAATGTAAAATGTCCTCATATGGAATATGAGGTGGTTGAAAAATTGAAGGAACTATGACTAGAAGTTCCTAGAAGGAAATGTGTGAAGAAAGAAAGGAAGAGATCACGAAATATGCAACTATGGAAAAAGCAATCAACATCTGAGGAATGAAAAATTTAACTAGGATATCTCCATGGAATATATGAAGACTTTAATGAAGTTTGAAAAATAAAGAGACCCTTGACAATATATATATTTTGTAGATATTTCAATGTGTATGAAGGATGTTGATGTGAACTAAAAGATGTCATGATGAAAAACCATCACAAAGGTAATTTTTATTTAATGATCATTCCTTAATTTTTGAATGATATCTGGATGGGCTTATGCAAGGATGCCAAAGGAAGAACTATGGATATATTTCAACATTGATGTTCATGTAGTAGGATGAAATATCCTTAGGGAAACATGGCATGAAGAAGGCAACATTACATGATGAAAGGTCAGATATGAACTAATGGATCACTTTCCCACGAAAGGAATAATGACATGACTAACTCATGGATGAAAGTGATGGATGGTCTATGCCCTACAAAGAAGTCCCAAAACATGAAGACTCTTGAATAAAGAAAATAATTTCATGAGATCACGAAGAAGGAGTTCTTCAAGCAGCTAGTTATCCCATCATGTCCATCTGAAGAGGTGTTGTAGGTCCCTAATTAAGAGGTAGCCTGGTTTCTAACTTGGTAGAAACTTGGAAGCAAATTCCTAAGCCAAGAAGGAGCTTAGGTACATTCCTTCTGTAGGAATGAGTATATTCCTTCATTGGAATAGGTATGTACTCCCTAAGTTAAGAGGGAGAGATAGACACATCATTCTTGTCTTCACTTAGAAAGACACAATGGAGGATCGGGTAAACATCTGGAAACCATAGAGGACCGATATTCTTTGAGGACTGGGAATCAAAGATAAGAATAGTCCTGGTGGAACATACTCTAAGAGAATCTAGGCGGGGTATGTTCCGAGAGAGACAATGATGAGGGTGTCTATACATCATTGGTCTCAACAACATTGAGCTCAGATTTTGTGGAGACATAGAGTTGTTAGTCAAGGCCTTGTTATGTGACAATGTTGGTTGATATGATCTTATACATATGGGTTACGAATCTGACCCTTATTATGATAATTCTTCATATTAATAATGTCCAAGTACCTTGTATGGATTATGAATACCTCCCTAGTTAAGAAGGGGGGTTGAAAAGTGTAACTAGGTCCAGTCTTCATAGTGACATGTGTAATTATGATTTTATGTAATTGATGAAATGAAGAAAAATAATTTTTTTTTTGTAACATTTGTCTCATGGGTTTCATGAGCAAGGAAATTTATTTTTAGTTAAGGCTCCGATCGTGAGCCTTTAGGATTAGTCATCATGTCATAAAACTCTATAAAGTCAATGTCAAAGATGAAAGACCCATTTGGGTATGTTACACATTGTAAAAGAGAATTTATTTGTGTCATAAGCCCTCTAAGACCTTGTCACAATCATCCCTTGAAGTTGGATTTCAAAAGAGAAGAAATTATTTTCCAAAAGGCATGTCAGCCTAGTCTCCAAGTCAAGTCGGCTTATTTGCATGGGCACACCACTATTAATAGGTAGCTCGACCTTCATCCTAGAGACAAAATTTCGGTCAAGCAAGTTTGAAACAAGAAGAAGTGTGAAAAGTTAAGGAGAGAAGCCTCATAACTAGGGAGAATAAGGAAGGGAAGGATGAATAATTTTGGTGTTGTTTCTTAGGTGACTTTCCTCGCACATGTGGCAGAAACTAGGGTTTCTGCATGTTCACATCAACCCATACAAAAGACAATTAAAATGTCTCTCTACCATCAGTTTTTCTAGCCTAGGTTACAAGTGAATGTTCTCAAGTCAAGCGAAGGAGGAAGACACCTTAGAAGTCCATATTTCAGCTCACAAGTGTGATTTTGCAAATATCTTAGGCAGTCGAGCATTCTAGGTCTGTTGAGGAAAGTCAAAATCTCAAGTGTAGCCAAAATACAAAGGAAGGCAAGCAGTTTGACTTGGGCAAGAAGAAGAATCAATGGGAAAGGGATTTGTGACTTGGTCTTGGAGTGGTTGTTGTGTCAAGGGTCTTGGTCATAGTCTTGGTATTCGTCAATTGAATTCTCTATAAGAAGAACAATTTGTTTGGTTTTTCCTCTCAAGTGGGAGATGTTTTGGCCCTGGCTTATAGCCTACATTTTTTGTCTCTTACCTCTTTATTTTTTATGCTTTGGTAGTTGTTTGATGAACAAGAACACTATAATAATCTAAGTAAAGAGAAGATCCTAAATTAAAGAAGTAAAAAGCATTCACAAGCAGTTATCATAAGAAGAGAAATCATCTAATTGTTATGCCTTATATTTCTCAACAATGATGACATTGAAAGAGAGATAAATCCCTTATTAAACTTAAAATGGACATAACTCTATGCTCAAATCTTAGAATTAAGTAAGACTAGAGTTGTTGGAAAGCTCTCGATGACTCGTAGAATGTTGTTATGAGCTCAGAAGTGACCTTTGAATTATATTTAAGTGGAAAAATTTTAAACACCCCAACTCCTTAGTGCTACTTAGGTGGTTGCACATGTTATAAAATGGTTTAGTGGTGGATCAAAATTTGGCAAATCAAGACTCCCAAGAAAACAAAATTGTTTATTTGGCTAGTCTTAAGGAAAAAAAAAAATCCAACTTAGGATTTCTCTGTAGAAGAGTTTAGAGAAGGACCTAGTTTATATGTGTTGTGTACAAAGAGGGATGAAACTAGTGAACATATATTCCTTCGTTGACCCTTTTCACACTAGATATTCCTTCGTTGACCCTTTTCACACTAGATATGGGGTGATATTACCATATGGGTAAGCACACAAAATTTATGGAAAAGTGTTTCAATTAACTTGCTTGAAAAATTGGTTACAAAAAAAATGAAGCTAAAGTATATAGATTTTTTCCTTTATTGTAATTTTGGGTATATGTCTAGCCCGCATTGTTTTAATATCTTAAAACCAACAAATGCAAACATTTCAAGTTTTCTCATAAATCTATGTTATTTATCAATTCTGCAAGGTGAGTATATTAGTGTTTGTTCCTAGATAGGTGGGTGAACTTCTAGTTGACAAGTGTTACTCTTGGGGCTTTTTTGATGGGACCTACCAAGGTCTTGAACATAAAAGCATAATTGTGGACATTATGTATTTTGGTGAAAATATTCATATCAAATTTAAAGTTAATGTGGGTCTTGTAACTAATAACTTTATTGAATTGATGGCCATTAGATCTCACATGAAGTTGGCAGTGAATCAACACATTTCATATCTTCAAAATTTTCGTGATTTTTAGTTGGTTATAAAGTGGTTGAATAATGATCATATTTGGATTTTAGCACTACAAATTTTGATAGGGAAACTTAAGGAAAAATCATAACTATTTACTCTCATCAAGTTCTCCATATGTATATAGAATTGAACACTTTTTTTGATGCGTCATCAAAGGAGGGATTACAAGTGATTTCCAAACAAACTCATCTAATGACATGCTTTGAGAGAACCTTGAATCACTCAAGGATGGTAGAATAATTTCATGAATGACTATAGTAGATAAATCTAGAGATTGCTTATTTCTAGGTTTTATAATATTTTTGAATTCTTTGGTGAGATCGTGATTGAAGTGTGTAATTGCTATAAAAGAAATCATACAATAGATCATGATGGACATGGAGATGTGTACGATACCACATGTTTCCTCCTAATTTTGTAACATGCAAGGTGCACCTTTAGTGTGTGTTTTTCTTTCTAGTTTGGAATAAAACATGTGCTCTCTTTCTTTTGAAAAAAAAGCATATGCTTTGGAAAAAAAACATGATTCAAAGAGAGTGTTGTTACAAATATTAGAAAAGGGAAGGCTTTGTCTCGAGTGTAGCAACTAGTAGCCTAGAGAGAGATGGAAATGTTTCTACACCATCTTTTAGCTATGTGTCATGCCCACCTCTTGTCGCTATCATGAAAACACCATATAAGTAACATGGCACATTCTTACTTAGCAACAGATATTAAAATCTTACAAGTTGATAGCTGAAAATAATAATGACATCAATAAATTTCATGGTTAATTCAATTTTGAAAATTGTTTATTGTGGTTGCAACCCTTAGCACATTGTTGAACAAGGAAGGTTTAATAATCAATGTAAAATAAATTCCAAAACTAATCCTAAAGATATCTTTGCTTGATCTTGTTTTCCAAGGATTTTATAGATTAGCAATAAAGTTTCCATCTTGGTCATTCTAAATCTCTACACCACAATTTCCATTTTTCTTAAATATTTTCTTCAAGCATTATGATTTTTCCATTGGTTTTATTTGTTGGAGAAAGGTAGGTGCAATGGGAGTTAAGAATGTCAAAGAAGGTGCATTTCATTGGCTTATTGGCATAAGGAAATGGCTTAGGTGGTAGAGGATGAAGTCATTCTGATGAGATAAGTAGGATGTTGAAAATAGTTTCTTTTGTAACCTCATGTCCCTTTTGTAGTTGTCTAGCTTTTCTTATATTACTCATTCATTGTCTTTCATGTTTTGGCCTCATCTTGTGTTAGTAAGGTAGGCATATTAAGCTTGAGTTTTAGTGTTTTTTGCTTACATTTTCTTGATTTCTAATGGAAACTTTTATTGATTTTGTTTCAATAGCTCGACCAATTATAGTTGTAGATTTGTGTAGTGAAATTGAAGCCTTTGAATGTGTTTTTCGTTTTATTTTATTGAATTTTACGATGGTAGAATTTGATTTTTTTTAGTCCAAAATTATTACAGGACAATGTGACCTTGATTGGATGACTCGTATGAGAGATTTTTTAAGACATGAATGGGGTTTGCAAGGACTTGAATTGATTTTGTTGGGTATGTGTTATATTCTTTGCATGACTAGCCCCACACATGATTTGTTGCATCGAGCATAGTGGGTAGGTCATATGAGGGGAGGCCCCCTTCCCCCACCTGCAAGGGGGTGATAGCCCCTATACAAAGACTAAAAAATCATCGATATGTTTTTATCAAAAAAATTTCATCAAGAGGTTTTTATTGAGTGAGTTTTCTTGGTTTTTCACCTAAATTTGGTAGTTTCATGGCACATAGTAATCGATTGGGGAATTATATTGTATTGTAACATTGTAAAGACATAATATATTTAACACTCTTTTTTATTTTCCTAATTTGGGATTCTAGGGTTAAATTTGTATGTGTGTGTGTGTGTGTCAATGCATCCTCTCTACATTTATTAAGAATTTGTTTGCAATAATTAATTATACAAGGTTAAAACCTACAATTTTCTCTAATGATTTGCTGTGGAGGTTAATGATGTTTGGTGTTGTGATTTCACATGACATGGTTCTTTGTGTCTAGTGAGAGTTGTGGTCTTGTTGTAGGCATAGTATTTCTAGGCAAGATTGGGAGGAGGCAATGTGGGGCTTAGCTTAGTAGAGAGAATGGCAAGAAATTCAATGAGAGTACATGCGAAGAAGATGATAGATAGGTGGCTTTTCCAAATGCAAAGTGAAAACAACACATTGTGGGGACAAGTGGCCAAAATAATTTAAAATAAATAAATATCTCTTTCGGACAGAAAGTTTCAAATTAGAAATATCATTCCTTAAAAACACCTTTGATGTCATTAGATTGTAAATGGAAAGTGCCTCATACGAATCCAACAGCATGAAAAGATAATCCAACATGAACAAACGATCGAACTAATATTACAAAATATTAAAGGGTTTAATAATCAAATCTAATCAATATGATCATGGTTGTAGAAATAAACCAGCCTAGATCCATCTTAACTTCAGATCTATCAAGCACCGAGAGGGATCAAATCTCTCGAGGTGTAAACCTCTTTTTTGAGTGAAAAAATTGAGGAAAGGTTTGCACCTCGAGAGATTTGATCCCTCTCGACGCTTGATAGATTCGAAGTTAAAATGGATCTAGGTTTGTTTTAGTCGTGTGCGGCCAAGGAAATCTATTGAAGATATTATTAATTTGATCAATAATATGTAAATACATATAATATTAATATAATCATTTTAAATATGTTAAATATGTCTGAGATTAATCTGGTCATTTTAATTTTAAATTTTCTTAGTTACCTTGGTCTGTTGAAATGATAAATATTGTTAATAAATTTAATGATGAAAAATAATGAAATAAAAATTTTGAATGCAAAGTGACAATGTAATAGTGTTGAATGATAGAAAATGTGAATAATAAGAATGTATTCCATTACAAATACCCTTCATTGTGATCAATCTCAAACTATTTTATTCTACTACTCTTATTGTCACCCTTTTTAGTTTAGTCATATTTTCATATCGATTATATGAAAAGGACAATTGAAATCGTAAACCATTTAAATATTTAGCTCAAGTTGTTGTAGTAAACATCATACCTTATCTCTCTTGCTCTCCAATATTAATAAGTTGAATTACTATAACACAAAAATCAATGTATAGTGCCAATAATTTTTTGTGCTTACACTGAAATCAATGCACATTGTTAATCCAATCACTTTAAAATTAATGTACCATCATACATCCAATTACATAAAATCATAAATCAACATCTACACTGAAATCAATGCATCTAATGCAAGCAATCATAAGATTAGAAAACAACTTCTACACTAAAATCAATGCATCTAATGCAAGAAATTAAATAGGATTAGAAATCAACATCGACACTCAAATCAATGCATCTAGTGCAAGTAAGCAAATAGGATTAGAAACCAACATCTACACTAAAATTAATGCATTTAGTGCAAGCAATCAAACAGGATTATAAATCACCATCTACACTGAAATCAATGCATTGAGTGCAAGCAATCAAATAGGATTCGAAATCATTTACATTGAAATCAATGCATCTAGTGCAAGCAATCAAATATAATTAGAAATCAACATGTACATTGAAATCAATGCATCTAGTGCAAGCAATCAAATAGGATTAGAAATCACCATCTACACTGAATCTATGCATTTAGTGCAAACAATAAAATACGATTAGAAATCATCTACATTGAAAGCAATGCATCTAGTGCAAGCAATCAAATATCATTAGAAATCAACATCTACACTAAAATCAATGCATCTAGTGTAAGCAATCAAATAGGATTAGAAATTGCCATCTACATTGACATTAATGCATCTAGTGGAAGAAATATTCTTCACTCTCTCCCCCCTCCATCTATATCTATATCTCCCTCCATCTCTCCTTTGTCTCTCTATCTCACCCCCCCAAACACACACACTCTCTCACTCCATATTTATCAATCTCTTTGTCTCTCCCTCCCTCTCTCCATCTCTCTCTTCTTCCCTCTCTTCACCTTCCATCAATATATTTGTCTCCCTTTTTCTCTCTATATCACCCCCAAAACATACACTCTCTTTCTCCAATCTATCTATTTATCCCTCCCTCCTCCTCTCCCTCTCTCTTCCCCTTCTCTCCCTCTCCCCCGCTTCTCTCTCTTTCCTCATGTTTTCCTCTCTCCCTCTCTCTCCATCTTCCTTATCACTCCCTCTCTCTCTCTCTCTCCACCTTTCTCTCTCTATGTATTTCTTCTTACCTTCCTCTCTCCCCCCCTTCAACTTTGTCTCTCTTTCCCTCCCTCTCTCCACTCTCTCACAACCTCTTTCTTCCTTCCTAACTCTCCCTTTCTACCTCTCTCTCTCTCCCTCTTCACCCTCCAACTCTATTACTATATCCCTCTTTCTCTCCCTCTCCCTCCTTCTCTCCATCTCTCCTTCTTTGTCTCTTTATCTCACCCTCAAACATACACACTCTCTCTCCATCTCTCCCTTGTCACTCCCTCTCTCTCTCCAATTCTCACTCTCTATGTCTTTCTTCTTCCCTCCCTCTCCCCCCCTCCAACTCCATCTCTCTATCCCTCCCTCTGTCCTCTTCTCTCACTCCCTCTCCCCTCCTCTCTCTCATCCTTCCTATCTCTCCCTTTCTCTCCTACCTCTCTCTCTCCTCCCCCATCACTCTCTCTCTCTCTTTTCCCTCCAATCCTCTCTCCTCCCCCATCACTCTCCTCCTCTCTCCCAAGTCCTCTCTCTCATCCTTCCTCTCTCTCCCTTTCTCTCCTACCTCGCTCTCTCTCCCCCCATCTCTCTCTCTCTCTCCAA
Organism: Pinus taeda; assembly: GCA_000404065.3. NCBI lineage: Eukaryota > Viridiplantae > Streptophyta > Pinopsida > Pinales > Pinaceae > Pinus > Pinus taeda. The sequence continues at coordinate 179,642 of APFE030610945.1, read as the reverse complement.
CTATGTTAATATATCCCTCCCTCTCTCCTTCTCTCCCCCCTCTCTCCATCTCTCCTTCTCTGTCTCTTTATCTCACCCCTAAACATACACACACTCTCTCTCTCCCTTGTCACTCCCTTTCTCTCTCCACTTCTTACTCTCTATGTCTTTCTTCTTCTCTCCCTCTCTCCCCCTCCCTTTCTCCTCCTATCTCTCAAGTCCTCTATCTCATCCTTCCTCTCTCTCCTTTTCTCTCCTACCACCTCTCTCTCTCTCTCTCTGCCCTCCAATCCTCTCACTATCTCCCTCCCTCTCTCCTTCT
>APFE030610945.1:109534-178985 GCA_000404065.3 Pinus taeda | reverse complement strand
GTTATTAAATTTAATAATATTAATATTATAATATATTCATATGAATATTAGATGTAATAATAATAACAATAATAATCTTTTAATATTAATATTAGGGTTAATAATGTTTTTTTGCATGGTATTAATAATAATTTGGCTCGTGGTATTTTTTATCTAGGTTGGATCTAGGAGTTTATATGTTGATTTCTACTCATATTTGATATATTTTTATTTATTTACCATACCTTTTCATACCTCTTTATTAAATATAGTATTTGGACCATGGTATTTAGCCCATGGTATTAAAATAGTATTTGGCCTATATGCTTCACCTAAATAAAACATATTTTTTGAACTTTCTTAAATATAAAAAAGTTTATGCAGTAAATATAAAAAGAAGTTTGATTTATTTACCATACCTCTAGCTTATTTATATTTTTATTTATTTACCATACCTATGGAGTAAGTATAAAAAGAGGTTTTATTTATTTACCATACCTCCAGTTTATTTATATTTTTATTTATTTACCATACCTTTTTTTTAAAGTGTTAGTTAAACCTCTTTATATTTTAAATTTATATCGTATTTATACATAATAATAGTTAAAGAGTAAAAACAACCAAAAATGACATATCAAAAATTACATCTTATTTTGCCAAAAGAATCTCTTATTACAAATATTAAGTTAAAAATACATAAAATATCAAGGGGATTCGTCAAAGGCAAACACATCTTGGATAACGTCAGTGAAGTTCAGGAAGCTATCCACTCCAGTAAACAGAGGAAAGAAAAGGGGATGTTGATCAAGCTCAACATGGCCAATGCCTTCGACAGGGTCAATCACTCCTTCCTCCTCCAAGTTCTTCGATCCTTCGACTTCCCTGCTCAATTTATCAATCTCATCAAAGCCTGCATCACAAATCCTTGGATTGCTCCCCTGGTCAATGGCTGCCCAGCATCCTTCTTTCAAGTCTATCACGGCTTGAGGCAAGGTTGTCTGTTATCCCCATTCCTGTATATTCTTATGGCGGATTCTCTCAGTAGGAAGGTTGCTACAAAAATGAACACTGGTGGACTCCCTGGAATTTGAACTTCAAATGTTCTAAAGCCTATAAATCATGCACTCTTTGCAGATGACTCTCTCCTATTAGGTGATGCCTCTATCAGAATAGCTACCTCCTTTGACATAGTTCTAAAAAGTTACAGCAGAGCCTCAGGAGCACTGATAAATGATAGAAAGAGTTCGATCTACAGATGGAATGTGAACCAACATAGTCTTAACAACATAGCTCAGACTCTTGGCTTTGAGTGTTTTGCTCATTGGGACAGCATCAAATATCTTGGCTTACCTCTCACATCTAGAGTCAATAATAGAACTCTGTGGCATGGCATCATCAGCAAGATTAAAGCCAAGATCATCTCCTGGGGAGGTTACTTGCTTACCAAGGGAGGGAAAACTATCTTATTAAAATCAGTTTTTTCTGCCCTCCCCATCTACCAAGCCTCATTCCTTCTTGCATCGAAACATATCATGGAAAAAATTTCTGGTCTTTTGAGAGATTTTCTTTGGAAAGGAAGCAAAGGCAATCACAGAAAACTGCATTTGGAAAATTGGGATCTTGTTAAGCGCCCAACAGTGGGCGGAGGACTCCAAATCAAAGACCCAGCGCTCTCTAATCTCGCACTTGGCTGCAAGCTCCTTTGGAAAATCTATTCTGACCCTTCACATCTTGTCAGTGAAACACTCAGGACCAAATATGCGCAGGGGATCTCTCTCAAGCATTTATCAGCGAACAATACTCCCACAAGCACTCAAACATGGAATCTTTGCATAAATAGTATTAGTAGCTTCAGGAATCATCCGTACCGCATATTTGGCAATGGAAAAAAAAAAATTATTGTGGGAAGACCTCATAATGAATTGTGCTCCTCTTAATTCCCATGATGAGATCCGAGAGCTAAGTGGTTGGCTCCTCAGCGCAGGCTTTCGTAAGTTGTTTGACATCTCTACATGGGACAACAATGGGAATTGGTTTCACTGGGACTTCCCAATCGTGCCAGCGCATCTACACAGTGAACTTGAATTGCTCAAACCGCTTCTCATCAACATTGCCCCCATTCATCATGACAGCCCAAACAACTGGGGATGGGGTGGCTCCAGCTCTTACACCCTAGCAATGGGATATATTTCCCTGTAGCCAAAAAAAGACAGACTTCGCTCTCCCACCATTTGGAAATGGGTTTGGAACATCACCGGGCTTCCCAAAGTAAAAAAATAAAAATAAATAAATAAATAAATAAAATTGGATCCTCATGCACAACAAACAGCTAACAAGAGATAACTTGTTAAAAAGAAATATAGCAGGACCATGCAGATGCGTGATGTGCAGAAATGTTGGAGAAACAGCCTCTCATTTGTTCATAGATTTTGATTTTGCCAAAGAGATTTGGAATTTAATTCTTCTTGGATTGCAGGTTCACCCTCCCCAGCATAGCTCTATGGCTGATCTCTACTCCTCTTGGTTCTAAAGCTATCCTCATAATATCCCCATCAATTCACTCTGGTACCACATTTGGCTCTCCATCCCCAAATTTGTGTGTTGGGAAATCCGGCTCGCCTGGAATGACTTGACCTTCAACAACGCTCCTTGCAATCCTGCAAAATCAGCTGCCAAGGCAAAAGCCCTTCTCCTTGAATCTATCCTACTATAATCTCATAAATCAGACTCCTCTCTCCACCCCTTTGAAAAGAACTGGCTAAATCTCCATAGCTCTCACCCTAAAGGCAATGCCCAGATCCTCCCCCTTGCCAATCCACCTTGAAGAATTAGGGAACCAGATGATACCTTTCAAGTATGGTGGAGGTCCCAAAATAAAACTACTATCTTCTTTGACAGTGCCTCCAAGGGTAACCCTAGGGCTGCGGGGGCTGGTGGAGTTATCTACTCCCCAGACAACTCTAGAAAAGACTGCTTCTATTGGGGACTTGGTCCTCGTACAAACAACCAGGCAGAACTTCTTGGACTCACAAAAGCCTGCCAAATTGTCCGTGATAGAGGCATTAAAGAATGTCAAGCGTTCAGAGATTCAGAAATTCTCATCAAGAAGATCAACTCGAAGGACCAGTTCAACAGCGTCGTCCTCAACAAGTCTCTAAAAAGGTTAAAGATCATTCTACAAGACTTCACTTCCTTCAAAATTTTCCACATTCTCAGAAGCTCGAATAGTGAAGCAGATGTAATGGCAAACAAAGGATGCCTCCTAGCACTAGGAGATCTCAATATTAACGACAATAGCCCTATCTTATCATGCATTCCTTAATTCAAGTTAAAGAGTAAATCAAGCTGAATTAAAATGTATAGAAACATTGTGTAATGTTGATTATTTAGGCTCCAGCCCAACCAAACCCCTATAATAAAATATAACCTTTCAGTTAAAAATATATATATATGGAGTTGTCTATAATGCGACTTTTTGGAGATTCCGGTGACGGAATCCAGCGGATGAAATTGAGGTTAAATCTTGATTTGTTGCCGTTAAAATGGTTTTTTAACTGCATATTTGGATTCAGCACCTGAAAAACCCTTGGAACACTTTGATTGCGCAGAAACTAGCTATCAAACTTGCGATTCCAATAAATTGCTGCCGGATTTTGACCGAAAAACCCACCTAAAAAGCTTTCAAAAAATCGCATTATAGACAACTGCTATATATATACTATATATACTATAAAAGTTCTCTAATTATACTTTTTTCTATTATACTTTTTCTATTAAATAACAACAACCTCAGATAGTTAAATATTGTACGGAGCATAATCCACCGGCATCTGAAAGGCGCAGGCCGTCTGTCCCTTCATTTTTTGAAGTAAAACCCTTATTTCCATCGCCATTCAAGGAGCTTGAAAAAGGTTTTTCCAATTCCAAACCCTTGGCCTCGGCGTCCAAGGCAGTTGGACTCCTTTCCCATCGCAGCAGCAGTTTCTTCAGTATATCTTCCAACGAACACACGTGCCACAGGCCGCCGCCACGTGAGTGGTTGTGCTTTTCATTTTCAGCGTACTGCGCTTCACCGACAGGCATTCTGCTGAATTCGTCGATTGTTAGGTATTATTGCATGCAATAACAGAGAGATGGTTGCGTGGATTTTAAGATCATTTCAATCATTAATTCTTTTTTAATAATTTATTAAAAACTATACAACTTTGCCAAAATATAAAATTCGCGCCAAAAAGAAATACAAAATATTAAACACCACCCGTCACAGCAATTTACCCATCAATTAAATATTTTATTTAATAGGCATCATGAATCTTCGTGTAACGTGTTAGTGTCCTATACGTCTAACTGTCAAATTTTGTAGGTTGCTTGGAATTCAAATTCCATCCAACACGTCGCTGTTTTCCAAACTGAACGTTAGGCCCAGCGTCAGTATCGGGTTACTAAATTGTAATTGCTTTTTCCAGGAGTCGGGTTTCAGAGGCTGGCAGGACACTTTAGAAGTTCATGATTCACTATATATATTATAACTAAAATTCCAACACATCGCTTCCTTTCAAACTGAACGTAAGGCTGAGGAGTATGGGGTCACCACGGAATTGTAATTGATTTTTTTGAGGGTTAGGGTTTCACAGGGTTGCATGACATTTTAGAAGCTTCTTTACGCTACACAATATAGTTTTATATATATATTTTATTATAGAGGAATCGGCAATTGGAGCAGTGACACAACTTGTGTAACACGGGGTCAATTTTGACCACTACCACTATAACCCATGGGTCGATTCTGACTTTTACCACTATAACTCCTGGGAACTGCACCCGCCTCGCCTCTCTCTACAACGCCAGGCTAGTCCGGGAGATTTAAACTCGTGACCTTCAATGCGAGCCCGCCTTTCTAAGAAACTTCACCGCATTGTGATTACCAACTCGCCTACCCCATGGGGCTTACATATTAAAATTATATATATAATTTGTTGATGATGTAATAGTAACTATAAATTTATCTAGTTATTTTTAGTGTGATTTTGGGGAAGTTTTTCAAGTAGGTTTTTCTGATTTAATTTTTCTAAAATCTGGCCAGAATTTATTGAAATCAAAAGTTTGATAGGTAACCCCTACACAATCAAAATATGTTGGGTTTAATAATACAAATCAAAATTTCGCCTCAAATTTTTATACTAGATTCCAAAAAACCACATTAAAAACAATTCCATAAATTTATTGACTTATGAATTAATATGCCCATAAATATTTATATTTTATTATTTTATTTTATTTTATGTAATAAAGAAAAAAAATCAAACAAATTTTGTTGGCACAAAGATTTTCACAAATATATGTATATTATTCAAATTCATTTCAATTATTTGATATATAAATTGTGAAATCTATTATGATTAAAAAATATTTATGAAAAAACTTAAAATTTAAAATATTTCTGAAAAAAAAACCTTAAAATTTAAAATAAGAAATAGTTTTAATATCTTTACATTGAGCGATAATTATGAATAAGCAAAGTGATTTTAATAGATATGATGGAAAGAGGAATCGGAGGTTTAAATGGATGGCCACGAAGCACATGGTATTAATCATGGTTAGTTTACCCTAGAAAGCATAGTATATATTTAATATCGTTGTTGGTTTTATTAGGAAATGTCATTTTATAGAGAAACTGAAATTTTGGCATAAATTTGAAGTGACAGAAAGAATAAAGAATTATTTAGATGAATTTGAGGTTGAAGAGCAGATTGAGAGTTGGGTGCCAGATACATGTAATATTAGAACTAACAAATAAGGTATATGCAGCTTATGAACATTTATTGATTTTGCAGTTAAAAACTATCATGGGAAAGTTTCGGTGGAAAGCTCTGAAAGGAAATTCTCCCTTGCATCTATCATGGGGAAAGTCTCGGTGGAAAGCTCTGAAAGGAAATTCTCCCTTGCATCGACTAAATACAACATACTAAGAAGCCAATGGAAAGAGTTTTTATGCTTGCCAAGAAGCTAGCAAACCTTGAGTTCTACATCTCTAAGGAAGAGGGGGAGTCACACCCACATGTTGGTGATGTGCGACGAGCCAGGTGACATGACTTCTGATTAAAGGCAACGATTCGGGCAGTCGATTAAACGCGTCCAAGTCACATGTGATGAAATACGATGAAGGCACGAATCATGTGCGATGAAGTGCAACAAGAACGCAAGTTGCGACGAGCTAGTACAAGGGTCGAAAAACCAAGAAAGTCGAAAAATGACTAAGTGTTGGACAAGTTGCAACGAGTTTATATGAGAGGCAAAAAACCAAACAGTTGGGTGGATCTGACCCATAGTTGGGGCAAACCAACTTAGAGAGGGGAAAACCGACGTGTTTTGGTGGGCGAGTTATATGGTCAGCCTTGGCAGGACGACCCATCGATATTCATGCTGGAACCATATATAAAGGTGGATGCACGGAGGAGGAAGGACAAGCAAGAACGCAAGTCACATTCCAAGCATACCAAGCGAACTTGGTGAGAAAGGAAGGACAAACATAGCGCAGCCCGAGGTGCAGGCAGACTTGAAGGGCCGAAGCACTAGGCAAAAACATGAAATCGAACAGCAGGGCGGCGGGTGAACTGGGGTCGAGGCTGCCTAGGCAAGTCGGGAGGATTACCGCAGGGTGAGCTATCGAGGGTGCACCTGCCTGAAGTTTGAACAGAGGATTGCAATCGGGCGACGTTCGAACAGTCAGGCAGACAGTTGGTAAACGGTCGGGCGAGTGGGGTATTGGACGCGGCAAGGATGGGAAAGCCAGACCCGAGTTGTGGGTGGGTTGCATGAAGGTACAGACACCCTTGCCCACGAGCTAGGTAGTGTAACACGAAGGCGCCAGGTAGAACTGTTGGGCGGGCGCAGTAGGCGAACACATAGTGGGCACAGCAGGTGAACACATGGTGTGTGATGTTGCTTGAACTGCGATACAAGCTGGCAAGGGCGAGGTTGCACGATAGAGGGGGCCGTCTTGAATGATACGTTAGGGCAAGCCTGAGAGATAAACTAGGGCAAGGCTAAACGATAACTTAGGGCGAGGCTGGACGATAGCTGAGTTGGAAAGTAAGTTTCGCAGTTTTGCCAAGGTAATTTTGGGGTTGCCTTATAAAGGCTAATTATTGTATAAACTTGTAAAAATTATATATTTGTATATTGTTGGGCAAGCTCTAATCAAGGAGTTGCCCCTCCCTTTGAAGAAATATTTTATTGTTGTATTTTATATGAATGATGATGAAGATGAATGTTTTTATTGTGTAAAAGAATGATGAATGCTTAGTGAAGTTGAAAATTATTCTAAGTATTGAATGTTAGGCATACTCTGTACTTGAGAGTATTGGTGAAAAGAAATCGAGTAGCGGTGTCGCACCTACCTATGTGTGGTTGAAAGACTACCTCCAGGATAGGAGCGTGACAGGTGGTATCAAAGGCATGGTCCTTTGATCAAATTGCAGAAGTTTGACAGGGGCAAGTAAAGGGCCAAGTTGAACGATAGAAGTATATGGTTACTACTAGATCGCAAAGAAAGTTGATGGCAAGTCAAGCAGAGGAACCTCAGGTTATGACGGGGAAACCTAGAAAGGATGCTAAACCAAACCTTATGGATCGAGTGATGGATAGGATTAAGGAATTGGCTTCTGACTTAGATTCGGTGAAGTCTGAAAATGTTGAACATAGAGATATGGAAGCTCGGTTGTAGGTTGAGCATACGAAGTTGAAGGAAGATTTTGAAGACCTCAAAATATGATACAAGTATACAAAATGGTTGTATACACAAACAGAGAAAGAATTCAAAGTGATTGGAGCTGCAAGGGACCAAGGTTTGGAAGAAATATTGAAGTTGCAGAAAGATCTTGGAGATGCTCGGAATGAGATAGCAGTTTTGAAGAAGGCAATTGGGCAAAGTTCTGGTGGAGGAGTTGCTCATGTGAAAGTTAAGGAACCTGATTCTTACGACGGGACAAGAAGTGCGAAAATCTTGGTAACTTTCTATGGGATATGGAGCAATACTTGGAGCATTTGGGCATGTTTGATGATAAGTCCAAAGTGAAGGTAGTTGCTCAATTCTTGACAAAGGATGCTAAGATGTGGTGGTGAAGAAAGATGGACCAGATTGCTAATGGCAATGCTGCAGAAATCACTTCATGGAATGACATGAAGAAAGCTTTGCAAGTTCATTTTAATCCACAAGGCGAAACATGGGATGCAAGCATGAGGATAAAATACATAAAGCAAATAGGGAGTCTACAACCATATCAACGAGAATTTTCGAGTGCAATTTTGGAATTACCTGATATGGCGGAAAGGGACAAGGTGTTCAATTTCATCATAGGATTAAAACCTTGGGCACACAATGAGGTGAAGAGGCAAAAGATTAAGATGCTTGAAGAATCTTTTGCAGTAGTTGATCGCTTGGTAGAACATCATGATGAAGGAACCAAAGAGAGAAAGAAGAAGACTAATAAGCCGAAAGAGAAGTCTACAAAAGAGGAGCCTTTGAGATCGTAAGATAAGATGAAGATGAAGAAGACCTTGAAGTGTTGGCTATGTGAAGAACCACATACGTTGAAGAATTGTCCTTCAAGACTGAAAGAGGCAGCGATGGCACAACCCGATGTGAAGAAGAAGAAAGAAGAAACTTTCGTTGGAGTTATGCATATTTTGGGAGCTGCAGTGGCTACAGAAGCAATCTCATGAAGAGATCCCGAACCAGTTGGAATATGTGGAGATGAGGATTGGGAAAGGCACTATTCTTACTATGGTGGATAGTGGTGCAACTAATAACTTCATGAGTGAAGATAATACGATGAAGATTGGGCTGAAATTTATACTAGTTCAAGCATAATTGAAAGTGGTGAATTCTCCACCTGATTCTATGATTGGTGTGGCTGAGAAGGTCGATGTGACACTAGGTGAATGGACAGGGAAGGTCAATTTCACAATGGTGTGGATAGATGACTATGAAGCTATACTAGGCATGGAATTTATGAAGCAATTTGAAGCTATGATAGTTCCACACATGAAGAAGTTGTACATTTATGACATGCGTGAGGAAGTACCCATTGGTATACCAACCATAGGGGCTACGACGACCAAATGTTAGTTTATAACGATGAAAGTGGATGAAGTCAAGTGAGATGAGGAATTCTATAAGAGGTTGTCTTCTACAAAGGAAAAACTTATGGAGCAGTCACAGGTGATTAGAGTGTTGTCTCATAACATCTTGGATCTATCAAGCAGACTAGAGGCAATGGAGAAGGATGAGGATGCTAGACCGGATGATTAGATGGAGAGTCGGAAAGCATACTTGCAGAGATTAGAGGTGGAAGATCCTGATAGATGGATTGAGTTCATATGTGAGGAAGAAGGAGAGCCTTCAGGCTCCACTTCCTCCCCATCTTCTTAGACTATCATGAGGATGAGGCTCATTGTTAGTTGCTCATGGCAGTGAGTCTCCAACAGTTTGAGCAGACATTTGGGGTGAGATGGACACGATTGACAACAGTGTGCGGTGATGAGTCATGATGATGTAAGGGCATGTGTTCTTATGGAGGCAATGTATGGTTTGATTAGCTACCCAACTAGTCACCAACATGAAGGGTACTAGCACATGATTTTCTTGTAGAGTTTGGCATATCGATGACACGAGGCAGGTCAGAGGTGGGCACATTTGGATACCCATACACATATTTGTGTGGACTTATAGTCTTGGCGATGAAGGTTTCTGGGATGATGTTGTCGAGGACAACAACTGTTTAGAGTGGGGGAGTATGTCACGCCCACGAATTGGCAATTTGCAACGAGTCGGGTGACATGACTTCCGGTTAAAGGTGACGAGTCATGGTGCGACGAGTCAGGCAATCGGTTAAACGCGCCCGAGTCACATGCGACGAAATACGACAAAGGCACGAGTCATGTGCAACGAAGTGCAATAAGAGGGTGAGTTGCGACAAGCTAGCAAAGGGGTAAAAAAAACCAAGAAAGTTGAAAAACGACTAAGTGTTGGATGAGTTGATATGAGAGGCAAAAAACCGAACGATTGGGTGGAGCCGACCCATAGTTGGGGTAGGTGGACTTGGAGAGGGGCAAACTAACGTGTTTTGGTGGCCGAGTTATATGGTATTCATGGTGCAACCATATATAAAGGTGGACGCATGGAGGAGGAAGGATAAGCAAGAACACAAGTCACATTCCAAGCATACCAAGCGAACTTGGCGAGCAAGGAAGGATGAGCATAGCGCAGGTCGAGGTGCAGGCAGACTTGGAGGGCCGAAGCACTAGGCAAAAATAGGAAATCGAACAGCAAGGCGACGGGTGAACCGGGGGCGAGGCTTCCTGGGTGAGTCGCGCAGACTACCGTAGGGTGAGCTGTCGTGGGCGCACCTACCTGAAGTCTGAACAAAGGATTGCAGTTAGGCAGCGTTTGAATAATCGAGTGGACAGTTGGTAAACGATCAGGCGAGTGGAGTATTGGGCATGGCAAGGTTGGGCGAGCCAGACCCGAGTTACGGGTGGGCTGCATGAAGGTGCGAGCGCCCTTGCCCACGAGTTGGGTGGTGTAACACGACAGGCTAACACACGGTGGGCGACGCTGCTTGAACTGCAATACGAGTTGGCAAGGGCGAGGCTACACGATAGAGGGGGCCATCCTGAACGATAGGCCTAAGCGAGCCTAAGCGATAACCTGGGGCAAGGCTTAACGATAGCTTGGGGCAAGGTTGAACGACAGTCGAGTTGGAAAGTGAAGTTTGGCAGTTTTGCCAAGGTAATTTTGGGGTTGCCTTGTAAAGGCTGATCATTGTATAAACTTGTAAAAATTATATATTTGTATATTGTTGGGCAAGCTCTAATCCGGGAGTTGCCCTTCCCTTTGAAGAAATATTGTACTATTGTATTTTATATGAATGATGATGAAGATGAATGTTTCTGTTGTGTAAAAGAATGATGAATGCTTAGTGAAGTTGAAAAATATTCTAAGTATTGAATGTTAGGCATAGTCCATACTTGAGAGTATTAGTGAAAAGAAATAAGGTAGCGGTGCCACACCTACCTATGTGTGTTTGAAAGTCTACCACCAGAATAGAAGCGTGAAAAAGGGTATACTTAAAACCATTCAAGTCGATCCTCTTTTAACATAAATAAATTCTCTTCACTTTTTATTTAAATATAATAGTAGTAATTTAATTAACTTTATAGACATTACAAGAATAATTATATATTACATTAAATTTAAAGTTATATTATCCCTTCAATTTGGTTACACATTACAAATAGTATAAATAAACTAAAACGCTAATTATGTCATTGATCTAACTTTCTCAATAACAAATCACTGAACATAAAATATATTGAATATTTTATTTTGTTCAAATAATATAATATGTGCCTAATTTAAAATAAATAACCTAACATAAAAATAATAATAAATATAATCATAATTTAAAATTAAAATTATTTATTATAATTTAAATAAATTAACATCTAAAGAGAAAATGGTTTGATTTTGTTTATAAATTAAGATTACATGGATTTTTATTATGTAAAATGATCAGAGTTCAAAATTTACGATAATAAATATAATCCTAAATTTAAAAATAAATTATTTATTATAATTTAAAATAAATTAAATAAATTAACATTTTTTAGAAAATGGTTTGATTTTTGTTTATAAAATTAAATTATATAGATTTTATTATATAAATGATCAGAGTTCAAAATTTACAATAGTCAAAGGAGTAACAAAACAAAAAACTTTGTTAAGAATCACTGGGGCCAAGGGTAAGTCCCATTATTTAGTGATTTTAATTTTTACCCATTTAAATGTCACTAAATCACCCACAAAATTTAGTGATTTTAATTTTTACCCATTTAAATGTCACTAAATCACCCACAAAATCTAATTTAGTGTGAACGAGGTTGAATGTGATTTTTAAATGATATTGCCAATTTCAATATCTCTAATTTTACAGATTATAATAAAAACCAAAAAATCACAAAAAAAAAAATAGTAAATTAATTTAATAAAATTAACATTGAAAAGGACCCCGTATTATGATAGATTATGATTAGGAGAGATGTGTCAGCTTTTTGGCGACAATGTAGATATAATATTGAATGAGCTTTTAAAAATATTGGCCAAAAATTGCATGTACTATTGTACCTAAAAACATAAAATGTGGAGTTGAAGGCACGGCGCTATGAAATTGCATGTACTACACAATGATATGGACCTTAGGTTAACTTTTTGTTTGGATAAAATATGATTTTTACCTTAAATTATTTATATAGTTAATAAATTATTTATATAGTTAATTGGTTAACTAATATGTTTATTTGGGGTTTTTCTTATTGTAAAATATATTTTTTTTAAATATAATGTATTGTATTTTAAAGTTTACAAATAAGAAACAAATTATAGGCAGTTTATCAAATTTATTAATTATTAAATAATAAAGTAACATATTATAAATATTAATTAAGGTTGGGATGGAACTTATAATATTATTTTTCGACCATTCAAGTTAATATTAAATGATTTGAAATTACAATACGATCGATAGCATAGTTTTTATAAAAAAATAATAATCTACATATATATATTTTCTTTTTTCTTTCTTTTAATGGTATATATTATATAATTATGATTTTTAATATATAAAAAAAATCAGTTACTTTATTTTAAAATGATGCATAAAACAAAACGTTATAGTTTTGATATTGTTTTTTGCTTGAAAGTTATAGAAATTTTGGTCATATTTTGAGAAAATTCGGTAGATATTTTGTAAATCTAAGTTACAGTTGTTAAATTCAAAATTTTAGGTGTCTTAGATGTTTTTGATATTGCTAAATCTATTTCCACCATCAAAAACATAATTCAAATACTGCCTTTACAAGATTTTTTGAAAAAAAATTGCCGGATTCCAACTACTTTTGGCCACCTACTCCAAATAAAACTCATCTCATAAACTATTGATAAAAATATATACAATTCGGAATTATAAAAATAGTTTCTTTTAATATAAAATGATTAAATATTTTTCATTGTTTTTTTATTGTTATTTTGAATAATCATTAAAAAATAATCATAAAACATACTTAAAGAATAAAATTTACACAATGTAAAAATAAGTAATGCAATAACTTGATGGCAAAACTACTTATTTATTGTTTATAATATTATTCACACAAACTAATCGATTTAATTATCTAATATATTTTATATTATTACTAATATATTTTAATAATAATCTTAATTAAAAAATCATTTCTTATCTATAAATATATATATATATATATATATATAATTTAAATATTTAATAAATAAAATTAGAAAAGCATAGAAAATAGAATATCATTCCATTACTTTCCTTTTCTATCTTTTTTTTTTTTTCAAACCCCTTTAACTAATTTTTATTGATGTTAAAAGATATTACATTGGTAAACCTTCATAACCATAACTAACTAAGAGGATTATGAGTGCCTTCCAAGATGAACAAAACACCATTGAGACTAAAACATATCCAAAAGACAACTCAAACTAAACACCACTGAGACTAAAACATATCCAAAAGACAACTCAGACTAAACACCATTGAGACTAAAACATATCCAAAAGACAACTCGGACTAAACATAGCCAAAAGATTACAATATGGGATTGCTCTGGATTGCATAAAGGGAATCCTTTAGTCTCTAATTGACGCAAAACATAATGCCAGACAATTGAAACCTAGTGACATTATTAATAAAACACATTATATCGATTACAAAAACAACTACTATCTTTCAACATAAAAGACTAGAACCAAGTGCATGGTGGACTTGTTAGTCCAAAATGATGACTAGCAAGTGACGAGAAGAGTTTGCATTGGCAGTGTTCAAAGGTGGCACATTTATGATCGCAGCCTCGTCTTGATTTTCATTTTAGTCAGTCTCTGAGTTCGAGACCACAAAGTGTTCCACTCAATTTAACCTAACCACGATATCATCTAAATTATACCTGATGGCTCTCAGTCTTCTCTTGATCTCCTCCTGACCTGCAAAGAGGTTATAGTTGTCAACCTGTTGATCATGAATTACTGTACTAAGTAGCATTTCCATCTAACGATGTAACATTATTGAGTGAAGGAAGTGAAATCTTCTCTTTCTAAACTTACCTGGATTGGGAAACCATTTAAGGTTGTTGCTGCCAATTTATGAATCAGAGTGATATTTACGATCTCCAAATTCCCTAGCTTCCAAATGAAGAATCTAATTTCTAACCTCAAGGGGAGCCTAATTGAAGATGCTTATTGTCGATCCCCACTCAAATAGATGGTGATACCTAGAAGAGGATGTCCCAAGAGATGGACCGCTACAACTAGGGAGTCGTTGGCAAGGAGCCATCTTAGCCTAAGACCTGTAAACAAACCACAAGATGACTGCACTAGAAAATTGAACAATCGAGTTATGACTTATAATAAGATGGTAATAACCCACAATAACACAAATGGACAAGTTACTAATGATGATTGGAAGGTGAAACCCCACTTGAACTCTATTCGTAGGCTCAACGACAACTCTATAGAGGATTAAGTGTGGGCAAAAGCGAGTTACTTTAATGCCATGACCATCCAAAACCACAATCATCCTCGATTGTCCAGAAACCCAAATTTTATGAGGATGAGAGTGTGCTAAAGGTTGAAATGTTTGATTTAGCGAGGAACTAGTGGAACCATAAACTTTTTCAAAACTAGATGGAAAAGGTAACTAGGTACCACACTTTGCAGACTAGCACTAGACAACTAAACGAAATCTCGGCAGGTTCAAGAGTCTGAGGAGTCATCAAGGGTAAGAATAACACTAATTCGAAGGACGGAACAGTCCTCGAGTTATGTAAGAATAACACGAAGAACATTGACACACAATGTTAAACAGAAGACACCCCGGTGTAGTGCTGGTAGCTAGACAATAAAAGACCATGGGACGAATTATTACCCAACTCTTTAATAGACAATGACACAACCCTACTATGACCGATCATGATAATAACTATGTAAACAGAACTCCCGTGACTATAACACAGTTAGTTACTTTCAACCAAGGAGAGCATAATAGTTGCACCTGAAGGTCGTCATCCACGAAACCACCACCTTTCGGCCACCCTAAGGCCATGGTTGAGCATATATAAATAGTGACGGACATGATGAATCTAATACGAGGAATGAAAAGTACCCCATGAAATCACCATAATGAAAGCCAAGTGTACTTCCAAAACCATACCTCAGCCACCCTAAGACGTTGCCTCAGAGTAAGCTCATAAATAAGCTTTCTCCTATTGTCAGAATAATTCCCTTCCACATCCAATTCATCATGGGAGGGACAATACATTGCAAAGAAGAAAAAATAAATTAAGTTGTTGAAACTCTTGATGTAAACAAAACCCTAACCTCCCACATTCTAGCAATTAATACGAATAGACCTTAGTAGATGTCTTCAATTATGTGAACTGTGAAAGCACCATGTGCATCCCATGCGGAGCTAGGTGTAGAGCCAGGCTCTCTCACCAAAGACTACCACCTTTATCACCATATAAAATACCTGCATGCAAATAATTACTCTCGCCAGAAAACCACCGCCATAGGGAACCTCATATCACACACTGAGATTCTAATATTGTTGGGTATTCCTTTCTTACCTCTCACCTCACTTGATAAGTTGTTATAATGGATAAAATAAATTTAATGAGATCACTTGGTTCCTAGTGAAATGACAATAATAATATTTTACAAATATTTACAAAAGCCTTAAATGGAGGAGAATGTGCCTTTGGTTTCTCATAAACAAAGCAATGGAGCCTTTTGTCTATAATTGTTTTGTAAACCTATAAATATTCCTTCAATATTCCTTCTTTACTTCATACGGTAATGTAATTTACTCTTTCCATCCATATATATGTAAACCTAATTTATTTCCCTTTTTTTATGTTACATGTAGTTACAGTGGTTGTGGTTATTTTGAAACTTTTTCGTTCGAGTACACTATTCAAAGTTATTTTTTTTAATTATAGTTATTAATCTTTTGTTACTGAAAACGTGATATGTTATTTTTTTTAATTATATCCACTTTTCTTAACATTGTTTGTTTCTGGCTTGGAAATTCCATTATTTATTCTTTTAAGAATTTCTTCAATGCAGCATTTATAAGTATATCTTTGTCGATGTTAACTACAACAGAAGCTAAAAATTATTTTTTTAATGAATTTGTAACTTAGATTTATACTCTTAGGAATTTATGTATCCTCATTATATTTTCTAAATTCTCACGTCTTTAACGACCTCCAATTTTATACAAAAGTTATGAAATTTCTGCATATAGTTTATACCTTCATACTACTATTTATTTCTTCATAGATATAATTACTTCTAAGATAATTATTTTTATCTTTACAGTGTTGCACTAATATACTTAGAACAGGGCATACTAATATTATTTAGGTTATACTCTATTTACTAGCTTATTATATATGATACATATATAAAGAGGTATATTAACACTAATCCACCCAAAAATTAAACTCCAACAATTGTGTAAATTTTTGTTTATAATATTCGCAACTAAAGACTAGTGAATATACATTCATGAAGTCCTATAACATAGAAAAATTATTTTCAAAGAACCATATCAACTTTTTCACTTAGTAATAAAAAATACGTACATACAAATTTACTACAATTATTATAAGGAAGAATTGATACTTTGTGTTTTCATTAATATAATATTTTATTTTTCACTATCTAGAAAAACAAATATTGAACATTATATTGTCTTTATCAAATTAAGGGTTCAGAATACCAACTTGAAAATCTGAGTCTGGAAATTAATGCGGGAGCTCACCAGCTCCACCCAACCTTTGACACCTTTTGCTAAAAAGTGTTCCCCCGAGCACATGTTTGCAACTTCTTTTTTCACTAATTTTGTCCTTTTTCTACCTTTCGCCAATTCAACACTGCGTTACTCCCTTTTTTCAGCAACAAAACAAAATAGATTACCCCCTTACCAACTCAATTGGTAGTTGGTAACTACCTCCACTTCACCCAACAAGGGCAGGGAGTTACTAGCTCATTTAAGAGCTCTACTTTGCACTCTCAAAGACAACATTTTGTCTTTAAGGGAAGTTATGGATCAATTATTTCCATAATCATAAATAATCTAATCATTTAGATTAGATGTCTAGGACTTAATAAATAGGGTAATCAAGATACAATATTAACTTGCAGCCTTATCTCTATCAGGTAGGTGTAGCTTCAATATTAATTTCCAGACTCCTTTTATTTCATTAAGAGCATAATAATTACAAATTCACATTTAATATTTATCAACAATATTGATAAACTAGTTTCCAAATAGGTTCTCAAAATAAAAGCAAATTAGTCATATATTATTTTACATTATAAACTCCAAGTTAAGGGATATCACATCCTCCCCCACTTGAGTTTGACATTGTCCCATTGTCTACTCACAATTCTGGAATTCATTCCAGCTTTTCAAATTAGAAATGGATATGCTTCTTTAAAAGCATCCTCCAAGTCCCAAGTTGTATCTTATGGGTTGAAATGCTTCCATTGAACTTTCACTTCAGCTATGTTTCTATTCCGGAGTGTGACTACCCTTAGGTCTAGAATACATAGAAGTTTTGCTTGGAAATCACCCTCTCGTTGTGCATATACAACTTTCCAATCAATTATATGAGTTGAGTCATGTACATATTTATTCAACAAGGATAAATGAAAATTATGAATTTTTATATTTGTTGGAAGAGCAAGTTGATAGGTGGTTGGTCCAATCCTTTCTAACACCTCAATATGTCCATAGTATTTGGGTGATAGCTTGGTATAGTTGCCAATTCTAAGTGTGTTTTTATTTGGTTTCACTTTTAAGTATACATGATCACCAATATTGAATTCCTTTTTAACTTTATGTCATTGCGACAAACACCCTCCAAAATTTTGCTTACACTTGAATTTTGGAGCCTACTTGTGATCCTATGATATTTCATTCCTTGATTGTTCATAGTTCCTTCATGGTTGGTTGATGTTTCCTGAGTTTATAGCTGTCAAATTCACTTGCTTACACATGCTCAGCCTGTAAGGAATTTACAAGTGCTCTTCTTTCAATCAAGCCTAGCAGTCAATGTGTACCTTAGAAAGTCAAGCATTAGAATATCATTAATGAATATGACTACGCAGATGCTGAGGATAGTGATTGTGCAGTTCTCTATGGTTAATGGTTGTGCAATCTTAGATGGAAGCCTTGTGCAGTCTCTAGGGACAGTGGTTGCGCAATTCCTCGAAATAGATATTGCGCAGTCTTTGTGGACAATTAGTGTGCAATTCCAAGTTGACAGTTCTCTTACTAATAGTTACAATTATGTCATCACCATAGTGAGTTTTCTCAATTGTCGTTTTTGCACACTTTGGTTTTCATTAGTATCACTTTCACTTTCACAATTGTCATTTTTGCTTGCTTTCAGTTCTACAAGTGGTGCTTTTGTGTTCTCTTTGCCATTGTTGAAGAATCAAGGGCTAGTATGTATATTAGGATTGTTGTTGACTTGATAACAATTTGTGAAACAATTTTACAATTATCTTAGCTAGATCTTCTTCTTATTATTAGAGTGTGTGTTTCATCAAATTGCTACCAAAAACATAAAGACAAGAATACAAATGTTGGCTCTCTGTCAAGGCCAAAACCTCTCTCTCTTAGAGAGGAAAACCCTTTGGTAAGTTTCTCTTATTGAAGCTTCTTTATTGATCAATGCCAAACCCTAGACCCTTGACTAGGATGTCCTCCAAGCACAAGTCAAGTTTTTCCTCCTTTCTGCACTGTGTTCTCCAACACTTAGTCTTCCTTCTTCTGGCACTTTGCTCCCCATCACTTTTACCTTCTTCTTCATTCCTTGTCTAGAGATAGACCTTGCTTATGGGAGCTTCTAGCTTAGATGTTCCTTCTTCAATTCTTGGTGATGTCCTTTGCTTATGGACACACCCTTTTCTTTCTCCAAAAAAATACTTCTAGTTGAGATATGTATGCAAACTGATATGGTTGTACAATAGCCCTAAACTCCCGCACATGTGATAGGTTATCTTGTAGTTTAGGCTCTTTTTATCTTTGCTTGAGAGAGGGAATTCTTCACTTGAGTGAGAGGCCTTGTAGGCCTAAGATATAGCCCAAACTAAGATGGATACTTAATTGTTATGTTACTATTGTTATATCGGCATACAATCCTCCATTTTCTTCACACGTGTGGCTGTTTCTAGCCCTAGAAACAGTCCAAAACTTCACTCTTCTTCCCTTCTTCTTTGCTACACTTGGAGACCCTTAGAATTTCCTTGGTGGTACCCTTTACTTGTCCTCTATCTCACTGATTTCAGAGATGATGATGATCTTTGTTGAGGAGGTCAAATGGCTCCTTATATAGGAATTTTTCTCCTTCTTTTGAGTTGATTTGAGGCCGACTTGTCTAGTTCTTCACCATTTTGTTGCTTGAAGGCTTTCATTGCAAGGACATGACTTTGAATTTTCAAGTATTCCTTTTAACTCTAATACAATTATATACATGGTGTAACATGTCCTTAAGGTATTCAACATTTTCTTTTGACTCCTTGACTCACCTATAGCACGTAACATATGTTAGACCTATTTCAATGAGCAAGAAACTCATTGACATATATTATAAAAATAATATTTCTTTTCTTGAATAAGTACAAATATCAAAAGTACATATATGAAGACCGAACCTAGTTACATTTCCTTCAACACTCCCTCTTAACTAAGGAGGTATTCATACAACATTACAATGTGTTTGGCTATGTTTCAATATTGAAGAATTCACATAAGAGAAACCAGATTTGCAATCCATCTGTTATGGCATCATAATAACCAACATTAATTCCACAACAAGGCCTTGACTAACAACTATATCTCTCAATAGATCATAGCACAATGTTGGCGAGGCTAATGACTTATAGACACCTTAGTCATTATCTCTCAAGGTACATACCCACCTGGGTGTTCACAGAGTATGACCTTCTAGGACTATTCTTATCTTGGGTTCCCAACCCTCAAAGAATATCAGTCCTCTTGCCTACTTTTGTCTTGGATGCCCTTTAGATACTCAAAGAGTATCAAATGCCAGATGATTACCCAATCCTCCCATTCTTTCTTCCCAAGTGAAGACAAGAATGTTGTGTCTATCTCTTCCTCTCAATTGAGAAAGACATGCCCAAGTATCCTCTGACAAGCTACTTGTCCAAGTTCCTTTGTAATTAGGAACTTGTTATAACTTCCTCTTAGCTAGGGACTTGTGCATTCATCAAAAACTTCTTCTTCATGGGTCTTCCAGTTACTTGATCTCCTTCCTTCTTGTGATGTAATGAAGTCTTTGGTCAAACTTCTTCTTGGTAGGGCACCATCCATCGATCACTTTCCCTTTTGGTTTGTCATGTCATTTCTTCCTTCGTGGAAAGTGGCCTTCTTGTCATATATCAGGTTATTTTTTCATATGGTAATTCTTTGCCATCTTGTCTATGCCTCGAACTACTCTTCACATGGATGCTTCTTTGTACTTGCTTGTTACCATGCTTTGATCTAGTAGTCCTTCATGACTTCATCTTGATATTGCTTCAACATTAAATGGTGCTTTTGCTGGATGGCTTCTTAATCATGACATATTTGTAGAGTAGAATCAGTTATCTGCACCTTTCATATCTCCAAGGCCTTCATAGGTGTCAAGGGTATTTTAATCTTTTTCTTCCTTTGTCAGAGTTGTCATGCCTTCTTTTGGGAGATGTCTTCAAATTAACTTGTCAGATAGTGATTCTTGGTGATGATGGTGTTCTTCACATGATTGATCTCTTTCTTCATTTGCTTCTTCTTGGATAGATTGGTCAACCACTTTTTGTTCCTTGTGAGAGAACTTATTCATTGCTTGCTTCTAGGACTAGTCATCATTTCTTCTTTACTTGCTTCTTAGCCAACAATATTATACTCCTTATGTGATTATTTTCTTTTGTTTATCTTCATTGCATTGTAGTACATGCCTTCGAGCATATCATTGATGAAAGTGATTCTTTCCTACTTGATCATGTTATAGAACTATTCCCATGCTTAATAATATAAAAATGATAACATGACAAAACATTATGCATACATACCTCATCTTGATTATCCTTTGATCATCTTAGCTTCATTTGGTTGTCCTTGGTGTGGACCTTCTTGCTTCATCTTAGCTTGCCTACATATAATCCTCTTCTTGAATCCTATGAATGGGATTCCCAACAAGACATTTTCTTTTGTTTATGAATCTTCTTTTGAATATTCCATCATAGGATCTTAAAGATCCTTACCCTGCAAATGTTTATTTCCTTATGATGATGGAGGTCTTCTAAGATTCTTAATCATGATCAATTTTCTTTCGTTGTGGATGAGGTCATATTCTAAGTATGATCCTTCTACATGAATATCTTGAGCTATATTTACCATGCTCCTATATTCTATAAGATACTTCTAACCATGCATTTTTTTCTCATTTATAAATGCTCTTTCTACATGAGTATTTAGAACTCTATGTACTTCATGCTTCTAGATTCTAGAATATGTTTCTAGCCATGCACTTTTATTCTATTCCTACATTTTCCTATCCTACTCAAAGCTTTGAAAGAATACTTTAAGTAAAGAGTTTGACTTAGTCATAGTAGAGATCTGGAGGATCTTCCTTATTTTTCTTCCTTTCTTCTTCTTTCACCTCTTGAGTCATGTGAGCTTCTTCCCTTTTTCTTTTTTTGTTGTTGTCCTTCTTTAGTTTAGGACAATTCCTTTTCTAGTGTCCATATTCTTGGCATCCATCACATTGGATTTTGGACATATCTTTGTTGTTTGTTCTTTGTGGACCAAATTTTCCAGATTTTCCCTTTCTTTTGGCCATGGTAGCAAATGCCTGCTCCTTTGATCCCACATCCTCTTTTGCATTGAGTCGTGTTTCCTATATATTGCATAGAGACCACATTTCACTTAGTGGGGTGGTTTCCTTCTTTGCATATATGTTTGATGTGAAGTTGCCTTAATCCTTAGGTAGAGCATTGAGTACTAAAGTTGTCATTTCTCTGTCAAACATGACTTCCCCTAGCTCTTGAAGTTGATCCCTCATCTCAGATATATTCATGAAGTAGGGATCTATTCCTTCCTTTGATATCTTCATCTTGTACAACTCATTTCGAAGAGATATCACTTCTCTACCTATGCTTACCGAAAATAGCTCTACTAGTTTATCATAGATTTCTTTTGATTTTTCAAGTTTGGAGACATAAGGAATGAGAGGATCTTTGATGGATTCTATTAGAATCCTTTTAGCTCTTGTCTCATCCTTATTATACTTGGCTAAGTCTTGAGTTTTCTCCTTAGCAGGAATAGTAACATTCCCTTTGATGTGTTCTAGGAGTTCATTCTCCTTGAGAAGTAAATTAGTCCTCTTATTCCATGTAAGAAAGTTATTGGTACCTACCAATTTATTGCTTTCTTTGCAAAAAGACATGGATGTATATTCCAAAGGGGACATATACTTACTTGATAGATTTTGAGATGTAGTAGACTTGCTTTCTCCTTGAAGACTTGATGGCTTTCCTTCCTTAGATCTTGATGTTCTTCAAGTTTATTTCTCCAAGTGATCTTGCTTGATGATGAAATTTTCTTGACGACTTGTAGCTTGATGTAGGCCCTTCTTTGATCTGCTCATCTTGTAGGTGCCTTTGTGTAAGGCTATTCTTCTTGCTTTCTAGTCTTTCTTGATGAAATATAGATAGTAGACCTTCTTGAAGTGATTGAGACTTCTTGGCTAGATGCTTCAACTTTTGTAGATTTCCTTACTTGATGATTGTTCTTGAGATGCCCTTTCCTTGATGTGTCACCTTAGCTCCGATACCATGTTGAAGAATCAAGGGCTACTATGTATATTAGGATTCTTCTTGAATTGATAACAATTTGTGAAGCACTTTTACAATTATATTCGCTGGATCTTCTTCTTATTATTAGAGTGTGTGTTTCATTAAACTGCTACCAAAAACATAAAGACAAGAACACAAATCTTGCCTCTCTGCCAGGGCCAAAACCTCTCTCTCTTAGATAGGAAAACCCTTTGGTAAGTTTCTCTTATTGAATATTCTTTATTGATCAATGCCAAACCGTAGACCCATAAATAGGATGTCCTCCAAGCACAAGTCAAGTTCTTCTTCCTTTCTGCACCTTGTTCTCTGTCACTTAGTCTTCCTTCTTCCAACACTTTTCTCCCCAACACTTTGACCTTCTTCTTCGTTCCTTGTTTAGAGATAGACCTTGCTTATGCGAGCTTCTAGATTAAATGTTCCTTCTTCAATTCTTGATGATGTCCTTTTACTATGGAGACACCATTTTCTTTCCCCAATGAAATACTTCTTGAGATATGTATGAAAACTGATATGACTGTACACAACCCTAAATTCTTGCACGTGTGATAGGTTAGCTTGTAGTTTAGGCTTTTTTAATCTTCACTTGAGAGAGGGACTTCTTCGCTTGAGTGAGAGGCCTTGCAGGCCTAAGATCTAGCCCAAACAAAGATGGATACTTGACTATTATGTTACTGTTATTATGCCCGCATATAGTCCTCCTTTTTCTTTGCACGTGTGACTGTTTCTAGTCCTAGAAACAATCCAAAACTTCACTCTTCTTCCCTTCTTCTTCACTACACTTGGAGACCCTTAGACTTTCCTTGGTGGTACCCTTTAGTCGTTCTCTATCTCGTTGATTTCAGAGATGATGATGATCTTTGTTGAGGAGATCCAATAGCCCCTTATATAGGAGTCTGTCTCCTTCTTTTGAGCTAACTTGAGGCTGACATGAAAGCTTGAGGCTGACTTGTCTATTTCTTCACCAATTTGCTGCTTGAAGGTTTTTGTTGCAGGGAGATGACTTTGAATTTGCTTGGAGGTATTCCTTTTGACTCTAATACAATTATATATATGGTGTAGCATGCCCTTAAGGTCTTCAACAATTTCTTTTGACTCCTTGACTCACCTATAGCACTTAACATGTGCTAGACCTATTTCAATGAGCAAGAAATGCATTGACATATATTATAAAAATAATATTTATTTTCTTGAATAAGTACAAATATCAAAAGTAAGATTGTACCTAGTTTCATTTCCTTCAACATCTATAACATGTGCCTTTTTCACTTTCTTTATCTTTTGCAAGTGTCGTTTTCACTTTTTCTTATTGTCGTAAGTGTCTCCTTTTGGTAAGTGAAGTGTCCTATCTAATAAAAGGGAGTCATATGTCCACTCTTGAAGGGAAGATTTGATGTTGTATCTTGTACTATTATGTTCTATTTATCATAGGGGTATGCATTAGACTCATTCCCAAATTCATGTGCACTATTTGGTTGGTGTCGTCACTTGTCTCACAAAATGTACCGTAAGTGTTGCACTTGGAGGTATGTGTCGTTTTGTTGTCATTTCAATGGGCACATGTTGATTCTGGGTGTTAAGTGCTTTGTTTTCTTATGGTTGATCGTTTATGAGTGTGTGATCATGTTCGAGTTATTTTCTGGTTTCATCACTCACCTCTCTAATCCCACACTTAGTTAATTTCCGAAGAAACTCCTTACTTGATCAACCCTCCTCCGGTTTGCCTCCCTGAACTACACATTGCGCAGTCTCAAGCCCCAATCATCATCCCCTAACTCCTAGTACTACACACTACACAATATCTACCTCCAAGGATTGTGCATCGCGTAGTCATAGTGCTCAATTCAACCTTTTTCCCTTGGAAACTGCACAATTCCTCCCTCCAGGCACCCTTTCACTATGCACTGCGTAGTTTCAGTTAGCATACAGGCCTCCCTCACTCACTAATTATGTTTGTAGGAAAATTATTAGTATTTGTACCAAAAATGCTTCACTTAGGTCACCAGTGACAAGTGACCTTAACAACATAATGTGGTTGTTTATTATGCTTTAGATATGTAAGAAAACATGATAAAACCTTGCAAGAAAATATATGATGCAAGCCCAAAACATATAGCAGCAGTAAAGAAAAGTGCAATAACCCAATAGAAGGACTTGAAATGAATAATATTTTATTAAAACACTTGATGAGGAAGATTTACAACATGGGTCAGTAGATCCCACTCTGTGGGATGGGTCCTTTTGATGTCCTTGTGCTTCAACAATCTTGTTCTTCTCTCTCAAATGTGCAAAAAACCCGAAAGCGAGATGAAACTCAAGTGGGAGCTCAAATGTTGTGAGACAATAATGGTTACAATGGTAATGATCATTGTGAAGAATGAATGTAAAACCCTCTTATTTATAACAAAGTATTGAGCTAAATTAGGAATTGGAAAATAAAATAATATTTTTGACCAAATCATAATCTAACCGTTAGGAATACTTTATTATATTTTTTGGAGAGGGAAAAGATATTCAAAATGGTCAAATATCTTTCTTTAGAAAATGGTTGAGGTAATTAACAAATAAAATGATTTATTAATCACTTTGTGAGGATTAATAAAAGTGTGAATTTAAAATAATTATTAAATAATGGTTTAACAATTATTCCAAAAAGAAGAATAAAGAATAATAAATAAATAGTGATTTATTTAACTATTCCAAGATGATTTAGTCAAATGTGTTAAGAAATAATTATCAAATAATTATTAAATAATTATTTCTAGAGAAAATTAAATAAATAATGATTTATTCAAATATTCTCATTGGGGTTTTTAATTTTAAATAGAAATAATTTAATGAAAATGGTTTACCAAATTATTTCCTATGGTGAACGTGATTTTACTATAGTAAAATTAATCCTACATTGTGTATTTCGAGCCACCTAGTTAGAAATGGCTAGGTGATTATTTTTTAGGTGATAACAAATTGCCCCCCAACGTATGAGCATTAGGAGAAAATCGTATGACTAAAATACGTTGTAGGTTACACTTCCATGAGACACCAAAGGAAAGAGAGAGAGAGAGAGAGAGAGAGAGAGAGAGCAATGCAAGGAAGGACAAAGAATGGAGGGGGTGAGACCTACTAAACTGATATAAGTCTCATTTTATCTTGGAGTACATGATCTCAAATAGGCGGGGGAGGCATACCCATACCCGCCGAGATAACCGAGTACAAATAATAATGGTGCACCCAGCAATGTCGGTCTGAGCAACAAAGTACATGATACATGATATGCTGGAATCGATGGGCTAGAAAGTGAGACAATGATACAATGAGTCCCATATGCATAATGTACCTAGAAAACGGAGGCCAAGTTTGAATACAATAAGATTTGTCGATTTGAGTACATGAGACATAATGCACCTCAAGATGATATGGTGAGGGGGGATTACAACTAAAGAAGCCCTTTTGAATAGGAAAGGGATCTAGAGATCAGAATGGATCATCTAAAAGAGACATGCATGATGTGGGTGTTGCAAGCAACTGAAATCAAACCAGTGAAATCTATGGAACTGCATCTGAGGCTGGGTCATAAGTTGCTAACATCCAGGCATGTGTGTGGTTACTTGAAGCGTCGCCCCCTCATGAGGTCTAGAATATCTCACAAACACCCGGGAAATGTTGGGACAATCTATTGGATCACTGGACCATCAAGTGTGCAATTCTTGATCGTGCGATAATAAGTTAGATTCGAGCACACGAGAAATAACCAAGTCAAAGGGAAATGAAGATTCCCTTTTCTTGATCCAAGGCACCGAAAAATGATGGAATATGGAACCAAGGTACACCTCCCTCTAAACCACTCTCCCAGATTAAATGTGTCGAAGTCGACAGAAGAGGGTCTGCTACAGTTGAGGCAATGAGGAATCCTCAACAAAGGCACAAGGGATCATAGTAATGTGACTAATGGACTGACATCAGGGATGATGATGGAAGGAGACAAGATGAGTGGTTGACTGACGACTTCCCTTTTCAGAGCATAATATGCATGGTGTAACTAGCAGCGACTGACTCGCTTCCAAAGGGGATGGTTAATTACTCAGGTGAAGGATTTTCAAAGACGAAGTAGTATAGCTAGAGGCCAAATATGAGAAAAATGAGATGAATGTGACACAAAGATGGATGATACACTGCAATGGGACTCAAGGGGACTTCGAACAAATTCCATGATGCAAGGGTGACACATCTTTGATTCTCTGAACAAGGGTGACTTGATGATGCTGCCACATGGGAGAGGTCCATAGGGGACCATGAAAACATGAGTAAATGATGGTTACCCATGGAAAAAAGCAACACATAAGTCAACAAGTGCAAAGGTAAAGTAGTACCAGAGTACAAAGAGCTTATATGAATAAATTTTATTTTAAAAAGCAGCAAAGTGAGACCTCGTAGAAAAATGGCTTCCTGGTGAAGTATCAAATTACCAAAAAAAAAGGACCCATTATAGAACTCGGTGAGATATTTCTAACGGTGTTGATGGTTTGACAAACTGAGCTATGGTTTGGTTGTAATGGGTGAAAAAAAACTAGGGTTTTCCTATAAAAGGGCTTCTTGCCCCCAAATCCAATTCATTTGCATAGTGAGTTGTTGGAGAATTTAGAGAGGAGGAGAAGGCCCTAAATCTTGTGGAGACTGTAGCAGACAAACTAACCATCAAAATTTGGATCTGCAACTTTCAAGTAGGTGGCCTTACTTGTCTAAAATGACCTTAATGCTTCTTGGAAGGATGGTTCCTGATGAAGAATAATACCCCTACCTAGATGAGTTTGTGGAGCGTCATTGTGTTCTAAGTGCTCAAATAAGGGATTCAAGCATTTGGCCCTACTAGCACGAGTTCCTCTAGAGGATGACGAGTATATGTAGAGGCATAGGTGCCCCCTAGTTTTGTATGGATAGATGTAGCATGCTATGGACATGTCGAATGTATTTAGAATAGTGGACTCTAAACACATTTTGATGATGTGGTTCACCATTTGTTGTTTATGGTTCCCTTCCTGTGGGAAGAATATATGATGGATGTAGTATGAGAAAGGAAATGGGGGATTACCAATCTCACTTGGCACCACATATATGAATCAAATGGATTGAATTTCTAGGTTTTCATACATGGCGTCACTATACCTCAAAGCAGATTTGAATATGATGAATCAATGCTCACTTAGATGACACTAGGTTGGACAACAACAATGTATAATGGATTGGGTTCTTGATGTAAGATGGATGTATGATTAAGTGGATCATCCCCTAGGCGATCTGGGGTGATATGGGACTCTATAGGTTCTTCAAGGTGGGAAATAATGGTGGCACTAGAGTCGTCACTACAAGATGCACTAAGAGGGTTGGGGAGAATTTCTTCTCTTGGACTCTCGAAAGTGGATGCCCCCTTACCCAAACATTGAGTGGCAATATAATGGCCACAAGGTGGATGTGGTTCGAATTCATGGGTTATAAGTAAGGGGAAAATTAACCAATCATCATCATGGGAGACGTGGTTCACATGCACATCTCTAGGAGGGTTGGAAGGATGACTAGTAGATGTGACATCTACTGATGTTGAGGCTAAAGTGTTTTCCGAAGAGGGTTCGATAGAATCACAATAGGAAACTCTAAGAGAGTTCCAATATATTGGTCCCATGGAGGATGACAGGTAGAGAATAGGGGAGGAAATCTCTGTCATCTCGAGATCAAGAGATGGAATCATAATGGTGGGTTGGGAAACCTCCTAATGTAGAGAAATAATGGGGCCAGAATTCGTTGGTAGAGGAGAAGTGGAATCACTACGAGCGACATCTAACTCACGAAGCACTTGAAGTGTATCATGAAAGTATTTGAGATGGGGACAGTGATGGGAGTAATTTCCATAGTTATCATACAAAGCACAAGGGTGATTTGTGCGTATTGATTTGTTCTTCTTGGTGGAGTTAGGTAAGGTGAGATGGACCCTAGGAATGTTAAAGTCTGGGAAAGTGTCAGAGACCACACTTTTAATATGAGGGAGTTCTAGATAATTATTGGTAGCATTCCCAACGACATCACACGAAGCACATGGAGGAGCAGGCTTTTGCAGTTTAGGAGGAGTGGGAGTTGGTTGGGGTGTCTTGTCCTTGGTTCCCTTCTTTTTGGATTTGGCCCCCTTACCATATGCTTTTGCAGCTTGAGTGGCTTACTGCAAAGGTTGTTGTGGAACTAAAGCAAAGGAAGGGGTATGAACAATAGGTTGAAATGGAGTCAAAGTTGTGTAAGGTTTCAGTTGATTAGGAGGCCTGTTTACAGGAGGATCAATGTATCATACTGGGATCCCCAAGGTAATGTTAGGTAGACTCAACGTAGCCATAATAGGGGTAGAAAATATTCTCGGTGGTGGGAATAAGAATGGTATCTAACTTGAGGGGTAATGACCTAGGGGAACTTCTCCTGGATGGTTAAGACTCGGAGGAACAGTTCGTGGCTGAAAAGGATCGAGAGAGATACCAATAGCAGGAAATGGGATCGGAGGAATTTTACTTGAAGGGTAGGTTGAGTTGGGAGTAGGAGGTTGTAGAGGGGTTGGTTGCTGAGAAGGCGTACCATACAACTTTACTGCAGCCCATAATGCTTGAAGCATGCAAACACTCAAAGATCTATGCTCAGAAGGAGTAGGCAGTGGACCATAATAAGCCCCAAGAAGCATGGAATATTTGTGGACTCCTAGAGAAACATATGTTAAGGAAGGGATAGTCTTATTTCTAGTCATTGATGGGATAGTGGTTTGAGGAGATGTATGAGACTAAGGTTCATAGTAATTCAACTCATTTATAGTGACAATATTTCCATTGTGAGGAAAGCACATCTTGTGAAAGACAATGGATGTGATAGCAAACATGGCATAGGTGTAAATATGACCCAATAAGATGTTATAACCTAATGGGGCATCAATGACTTCAATATCAATCAAGACAATATTGTCGGTAATAGTAATGGGATAGTTGTGATATAAACTGAGGGGCTACAAGGGGTGATCATCCTAAGCACGAAGAATGATAGTGGATGGGAATTGGTCAGGGGAACCAAGTTGCTTCCAAACACTAGCATCCACCACACAGGTGGAGGCATATTCATCTATTATACATCGTTGGAAACTGGAATTTTTTATGGAGACTAGTATTTGAAAGGAAAAAGATGAAGGAAGGGGGGGATGTTCTGCTTTGTCAACCTCAAATACAATCATATGATCGTTAGAGGGATCCACATCACTCAAAGTAGATAGTAGAGATTTTATTTTGGATGGGCATGTCTGGAGGATTTCCAGCATTGACATGGCAGCAGGAGACTGCGCCAAGTCATCTACTATGTTATAGGTATGGGAAGCTTTAGAAGAAGCAACATTTCAACATGATGGACCTTTAGGGATCTTGGGGGGAACCTCTACCTTTGTTAGGTGGATCTTAAAAGTACCATTTGGTGACAACAGAGGCTCAGTGGAAACTTTGGGTTGGGATTCAATCGCTAAATTTGTGGGGGGCTTGTCATATTGTCATGACCGAGTCTGAAGGTTGACTTGTTCAGTGTTGACTTCATTAGAATTCATCATGAGGATCTTGTAATTTTTATATCTATATTGTGAAGGTTGAGGATTTGGGTGACCCTATGTGGGTTGGACAACTATGTATCCTTGATGGGGAAAAGGATTTGTAATCACAACTAATTTTGATGAAGCAAGAGAGGGAGGAGTTGGAGCAATGGATTGATGTCCTCTAGAAGCAGATACTTGAGCTTCCCATGCTTGGTGAATCTGAGGTAAAAGGGGACATTCGTGAGTATAATGGCCAAATACTCCATAATAGGCATAACGTTTGTTCGTTCTACGAGCCTTGTTTTTTCTTAGCTTGTCCTCCCTATTGCTGGGTTGCGGGATTAGGTTGGTCACCCTTAGGGGCATTAGGTGGCGGACCTTGGTTTCCTTGGTTATCTTGAGATGGTTGGTTTCAGTTACCCTTCAACTTATTCCTTCTCTTGAGGTTGGGGGGATTGGTTGCACTCTGTTGATCATACACTTGACCTGAAGGAGGTGGTTGTTGTTGTGGTAGAGGTGGAGGAGGGATGGGAGGTTTGGGTGCTTGTGCCAGAGGGGTTGGAGCGTTGCGCGGTGCATAAGGATATAAAGGACTCACAGTAACATTGGATAACCAGGTGGAGAAATAATTGGCCTTGGAATCAACTTATCCAGATAGGAATATGAATATGACGTGCTTATACCTTGGTAAGCATTTACATAGGAAAACATCAAGAGGGGGATAGGTGTAAGCAGCACTGGTCCCCCCTAGGCTTGACCATAACTCATGGAAGGTTGAAGATATGGTGGAGGTTGAGGATGTGAGATTGACCCAAAGCTATCGTTAGTGGCATGAGATACCCCCAGTGCATTAGCAGCACCAGGACGAGGAAAATTTAGGAAGGACAGTATAAACATACCCTGACTGTGCATAGATCAGGTCATATTTCAAAGCTATCTAGAGCGCTTCTTCCTCATACTAGGGGAAGTGAGAGGTAACATCTTTACCTACGGGGTCAAAGATAATTCTAAGGAACTAATCCATATAGACAAAGTCTTCAAATTTAGGGGCCCTGCACATGCTCCTCCTTCTGCGCCATTCTTGAACATGGTCAGATAGGCGAGTGGTAGAAGTTTGACAAAAAGAAGTCAAGAGTTGAGTACCCGTGTCATATTGGAGAGGTAATTGGAATTAGGAAAGAAACGCTTTGGTGAGAGTCAGTAAGGTGGAATGGGAGGCATGCGGTTGGTCCACATACCATTTGGCAGCATCTCCAGTAAGGGTGCGTTGGAAAAGGCGAAGACAAATGGAGTCTTTAGTGATGGAATTAGATGAACACCACATATGAAAAGAGTGAATATGTTTGTGGGATCTTCTCTAGGATTACCTTCGAACTTGAGGATGTCGAAAGGAATTTTGATAGGCATAGCAGGCCAATTAGGTTCATGGAGAAAGGATCGCTGATGAGCTGGATGAAATTAAGGAGGCTCAAACCAGCCATATAGGGGAGAAATAGGAGGTTAGTGACCATACCGGTAGAGGTTTTACCTATGGGGTTACCTTGGTTTCCCACACCCACATTGGTGCCTGACATGGTGGTGGTACGGGGTTGGGAAGATGCAGAATCAAAGGAAGAACTACAGTCAGTATGGGGACTCAATGGAGGACTAGGAGGATGAGTTCTAACTCGACGGGGAGGAGAAATATATCCTAAAGGAAAAATTTTGTGAAGGCCATGAAGTCTCTACAATGATGTCAATACAATGATCACTCAATAGACTAAAGGGTGAGGATAGGAGAAAATAGTAACAAACAACAAACAAACACTAGTGTAGAGGTGGAAGTGAAAACTAACTATTTTAATATGCAACTCTAATTCAAGCAAACACGTCCTATCAAAGAAAGTATGACCTATAGCCTATACATGATCTAAATCCTCAAACAAGTCTTAGATCTATTGTTTCAGATGGCCTTCCAAGAGACTTCTTACTTGACAGAATCTGATCCTCGCAAGCAGAGTTGTCTAGAGAAAGGTGGGGTAGAGAACCAATTGTTGCCCACACTGAGTCCTATAGGGTGTTTTCCTATGATGTGTCACTATGGTTACCTTCGTCCCACACGGGTGGTCGAGTCTTGAGCTTCTTGGTGATCTGCCAAAGCACGAGCTCTGCTAAGGGTTGGGTAGCCCCAAGGAGAACCACTCGCACGATGACCTAGCCTAACCCCCTATGAATTGGGTTTCTAACGCACTCTAGATTTGGACCGTGGGATGGTGAAGGATTTTATGTTCCCTAATATGTCAACTAGCTATGTCTCAACGTAAGTGATCGATGGGTGTTATTGGAAGCCTATCCCACTAATCCTACATCTAACTACACACATTGTTTGGCCCTAGTGCCCAAGTGGTATTAATCTATGTGTATTATTTTATTAAGGTCTAGTGTTTCAAGTCTTGGATTGGTGGTGTTAACCAAGCTCATGTTCACTTAGGGTGTGCACATGTGTGTGAAAAATGTTTTCAATATATCAATTAATTGAGCATGTTTTATGACGCCATGTGCTACTGTAAATAAAGTGTTGAAAAACTGTAAATGTTGAAAATGGATAGTAAAATAAACATTCAATCCAAGCACACAAACCCCCACCCAAATGGGCAAACAAATAGCAAAGAAAGAGGTGGCAAACAAGCTACTCAAAGACACACTTATGGCCAAAAGATCTAAGGTCAAAGGGATTGGGATCTAAAGGTGAGAATCTGTTGTAAATGGGGCAGAAAACGAGCAAAAATCAGAGGTGAAAATGTTAGATAAGGATAGGCAAGAAGCTCCAAAACCCAGGATGTAAAAGGGGATCCTAAGTGGGGAAGGAAATATTAAAATCTAAAGGGGGTAAAATGATGAAGAATTCTACCCAAAAGGGTTGTAAAACAACGAACAAAACCCTAAAAAATAGTGGTTGAAAATGTTGCCCTCTAGACTCCCCAACTCAACAAGTCTCTTCCTAAATTAGAGGTGTACTCTAAACCCTAGGGGGGTTTTTCCTTCCTCAACAATAAAATACTAAGTGGATCTAGGCCTAGGGGTGACTAAGGACATGGCATAAACCCTTCGCAGTACACACACAACACTGTCGGCAAAACTGGAAAATTATGACTTTTTTTTTTAATGACAGAATGTCGAAACTGGCCTGAAAAGTGCATTGAGACGCAGATATTGGGCTGAAAAGTGTGTTGGGATGCAGAAAAGAGGCCAAAAAGTGTGTTTTATTCCCAAAACTCTCATTTGGTAGATCTCACCCAGATCATGTCATCTCTTGCTTGACTGGTACCTGTGACTTGCAAAATATGTGAACCCCCAACATAAACCAAAAAATTTACTAAAAACAAAGGAGATGTAAAAATAGAAAATGAGATGGTAAAAATAGATAGAACAATACTAAATAGGGCTGAAACAATAGTCACCAAGGTTCTGAATTACTACATTAGTGGAGTCATCATTTGTTAGCGACTATGTAACTAATTCCCCAGTGGAGTCGTCATTTGTTAGTATGAAAATTCTTAGTATGTGTACCAAAAATGCTTCACATAAGTCACTAGTGACAAGTGACCCTAACAACAAAATGTGGCCGCTTATTACGCTTTAGATATGTAAGAAAACATGATAAAACCTTGCAAGAAAATATATGATGCAAACCCAAAACGTATAGTAGTAGAAAAGAAAAGTCCAATAACCCAATAGAAGGAATTAAAATGAATAATATTTTATTAAAACACCTGATGAGGAATATTTACAACATGGGTCTGTAGATCCCCCTCTGTGGGATGGGTCCTTTTGATGTCCTTGTGCTTCAACAGTCTTGTTCTTCTATTTCAAATATGCAGAAAACCCAAAAGCAAGATGGAACTCAAGTGGGAACTCAAATGTTGTGAGACGATAATGGTGATGATGATAATGATCATGGTGAAGAATGAATGGAAAGCCATCTTATTTATAACAAAGTATTGAGCTAAATTAGTAATTGGAAAATAATAAAATATTCTTGACCAAATCAAAATCTAACTATTAGGAATAATTTATTATATTTTTTGGAGACGGAAAAGATATTAAGAATGGTCAAATATCTTTATTTAGAAAATGGTTGAAGTAATTACCAAATAAAATGATTTATTAATAACTTTGTGAGGATTAAGAAAGGCGTGAATTTGAAATAATTATTAAATAACGGTTTAACAATTATTCCAAAACTAAGAATAAGGAATAATAAATAAATAGTGATTTATTTAATTATTCGAAGCTGATTTAGTCAAATGTGTTAAGAAATAATTATCAAATAATTTTTTAATAATTATTTCTAGAGAAAATTAAGATAAATAACGATTTATTCAATTATTCTCATGGGGTTTTTTAATTTTAAACAGAAAATAATTTAATAAAAATGGTTTACTAAATTATTTCCTATGGTGAAAATGTTTTAACTATGGTAAAATTAATCCTACACGGTGTATTTCAATTCACCTAGTTAGAAATGGCTAGGTGATATTTTTTAGGTGATAGCAGGTTCCTGCAATTGTGCAGTCATTAGCCTCCTGGAATTGTGCAATCACAGTGGGTAAGCCTTCCCTGTCTGCCTCCTTGACTTGATCAATTGTGCAATCCCCATTCATTGGCCTTCTTTAACTGTGCATTATGCAATCACAGTGAGAAAGCCTTTCTCACTGTGTCATTAAGTTTCCAAATTTCACAGACTTGTCCCTCCTGCCTCCCAGAACTATGCACTTCGTAGTTGTAATGATAAAGCCCTCGCCTTTTCCTTACTAACTCCCTCAATTATGCAATCTTCCTCCCCTAACCCTCAGTTACTGCTCATTGCGCAATCAGAGTCACTAGACCTCCATCACTACCCTCTAGAACTATGCACTGCATAATCCCTAAGCCTCCTCCTTGGTCCAGTACCTTGTTCCTCATCACTCAATGAATTGTCTCAAGAATCAGATAGACTGGGATATTTCTGGACTGATGTCATATTGTCATGAGTGAGTTCCATTTGCACACTAGTAAAAATGGGGCCAAAATCTGATGGTTATTTGTCGAATTTGTGACTTACTGGCGTCGGTTATCCAGCACATTAGTGTTTATCAAATCGTCTTTGGAATTCTATCAAACACTCAACGATTTAGTTACCATCGGATGTGCGACGATACAGTTGTCGATAATCCGACACATAAAGGCTGAAATAGTCACTAAAAAGTAAATGTTTATAAGTCATTTTTGTGACACTAAAAATCATTGGATATCCGACGAATCTAATGTCAAATATCCTACATGTCTCGCACAAGTCTGCAATAAGATATTCGACACATAGGGTGTTTTGTCTGATGGAACAAATCGACATTGAGGTGTGGGGTAATCGAAAGAATAAGTAAATTTTGTGAAAGAAGTATTGTCACTTTGACACTTTCAAACTGAAAGTGATGCATTAGGTATGCGATGGATATTCGACACATAGGACGCTTTGACCGACAGAACAAATCGACGTTTAGGCATCAAGTAATTGACGGAAAAAGTCAATTGTGCAACAGAAGTGTTGTCAATCTGACACTTTCAAGTCGATAGTTAAGCATCAGATAGTCGACTAATGGGAGTTATGTCTGACGAGAGTGTTAAGGTACCAACGCTTCCGTCCATCGATTCTGTTGTCGAGTATCCAACGAGTACTCTAACCAGTCGTTATCAAATATTGCATGGCATGCCAATGTCATCAAATATTCAACGGTGATGTGTCTTAAAATATATATATACACATCAACTGTGATTTTTCTCGGTTGGCTCCGCTCCCCACATTCAATTGTTGCAACATGCCTTATGGTTTCTTGGTGGCTCCTCTCCCTACATTTGATTTGTCATGTACAAGTTTTTTCAAATATGAATCAGACAATGAGTCCTCTCCTTTATTATCTTGCTTATTACTTCCATTAGACACTAGTTTCCTACATCTTTTTAAAAGCAACAACGACATTGGTATGGTGACATACTCAGTATGTAAGTGTCTTCCAGTATAATACCAGAATCAAGCATCTCATCTTCATAATAAGTGGACTATATAGAGACATACATTACAAGCATTGCTAGATCACATTACAAATAACCAAGTATACCATTTTGGATTTCAAACTCAAATAGTTAAAATTCATAATTCATTACCATTTTGGGTTTCAAACTCAAATTGTTAAAATTTTAAGGTTTTTCCACTAGTATGGTTTCCTGAGTGCCAGACCAAAGTGAATCAAAAATTCGATGTATATGTTTGTTTGATTGATAAATAAAATTTAATGTCCCAAAAAGAAAATCTTTAACTTCAATTCAATTCACATCTTGTTTATTACTTAAATGTTAATATAATATACATGACTTTTTCCAAGGAAATATCCAGGCAGAGCCACCCGAAGCGATCACATACCGCCAACTTATTAGCATAGCCTAACCCTATGGGCATCGAGGATAATTGACCATGTGATGTCCCATTAGCGAGGTGTTTTAGCAATAAAAAATCGACCAAATGAGTTAACCGTCAGGGCTTAAATCGTACACATGATGTATGTGATAGTATAATCATTTTTTAAAATTATTTACATATAAAGGTAAGTTATTTTTTTTATTTTTTTTAAGGGTTAGTTTAACTTCTTTTGTTTTTTTAATATGTTAGTTTTTTCTATCTATTAATTGGAAAGTCAAAATAAGATACATAATAGGATATGGTATCTAACTACTCAGCCATTTTCCAAAATGGTCTGACATGTTGGATTGAAGACCTGACAATCATAACTAAAGAACGAAAATAGTGAAAGCATCAAAATAGCCAAAACTAACTAACATGGGAAACTAGGCTGGTCAAGAAAAAGTTAGGACCTACTCATAGTGAGAAGAAACTCTGCTTACAAAAATAAATTGTCATAACTCCTCCATACATTCCATGAAGGAAACTAGCCTGGAGGGTCCTTTAATTGTCATAATGAAGTTTTTCACCATGGTAAAAAAAAACCTTCAAAAAAAAAAAAAAAAAAAAAAAACCATCAAAGCTAGCATCAAAGAGGGGTGGTGTGACTTGCCTCCTATGAGGGTGATTGGAGCATAATGGGGATACGTTGAGACAATCCATGCACTTCTACAACTATCCCTCCTCCTTATTTCCTAACCAAACACGAAACCAAGGTTATCAAGAATCTATTTTTCTTTTCCAGCAGCGTCATACATTAGTGAATGTTTTGCCAATACAATACCAACATTCTCTGATACTCCATTTCTTTAGTACGAGTAGAACATGGTTCTATAACGAAAGGGAGAACCTTTGCCACAATCTAAGCCCTTTCCTAGGGAGCTTGAAACCCTCAAACACCTTCCTCAATATGTTGCACTCGACATCGTTGAACTAGCGAGGTGGAGAGATGGAATGCATGCTCAATGTCCATTGCATCAATTTCAACCATAGTCCACTAGGGAGAAGGGTTACAAATGGATTTTCCTTTATGCCCTGAGATTTATGCCACAAAGCCAAAGGGATATTTTGTTGCCCGAAACTGCAAGGCCTTAATAACAATCAACATAGTGTATCTAAGGAGGGAAGTTAATGTAGGTAATTGTCGATAACAGTCCTCATTGGTCTCCCTTAATCCCTCTGCCAAATCTTTAATGAGCCACACAATCTTTGAAGGTGGTTAAGATTGTGGTTTGATTTGTTGCTATGTTCTCCCTCACTTACTAATCCTTTCCATGATGTTGAGTAATGTTGTCAATACCCACGACCTATTATGACATTGAACTAGCTTGTACCTCATAGTTTCTAAATGTCATATAGACCTCGTACATGCTAACATGAGTGTCACTTGTGGTGTGTAGGGGTGCAAGAGTGGAGATTGAGGTCTCATACATTGTGACCATGTCCACCCACGTGGAGGGTTCATCATATTCTACTGCATTTGGTATGTGACCACTAAGTACTCAACTTGGGAAAGGGTAGTTTAATTAGTTATCATCAATGTGATTAGATATCTAATTATGTGTTTAAAATGTTCAATTTAAATTATTTAAATACAATATTAATTTACCATGATAAATTATTAAAAATACTATCCATAAAGTGAGTAATCATTCTTTAATTTCTTTATAAAAAAAAAAAATTA
Organism: Pinus taeda; assembly: GCA_000404065.3. Taxonomy (NCBI): domain Eukaryota; kingdom Viridiplantae; phylum Streptophyta; class Pinopsida; order Pinales; family Pinaceae; genus Pinus; species Pinus taeda. Next base: position 140,254 of record APFE030610945.1, on the reverse strand, counting down.
AAAACCACTTCTTCACTTTTTAAAATAAAAAAATATATATATAATAGTAATTAACGATGTTAAAAATAATCTAAATAAATTTAATATAAATATTTTTAATCATACAATCTAAAATACTAAGTCTAATATTTATATTAATATAAAAATAACAGAAAATATTTAAAATGATAATGCTTCCACATCTACATGAAATTTTCAAAAAATATTTTTAATGATAATGCTTCCGTTAAATAATCTTGTATTTTAAAGTATATATAATACAAGTAACCCAAGTAAAATGTTAAACATCTTTTAAATAAAAAGGTTTAATAAAACCAAACATCTTTTAAATAAAAAGTTTAATAAACCAATGCAACCCATCTTTTAAATAAAAAGGGTTTAATAAAACCAAACATTTTTTAAATAAAAAGGTTTAATAAAACCGCGCAGGCTAAAAATAAGTAAATTGGTTCAGAGAGTAATGAATTTTCTAATAAAATTTTATAAGTTTTTTTAAATTTAAATAAATTTATAAGTTTTAAGATTTTAAGTGTTTTTGGGATTTTTGTAAATGTTTATTAAGTTTTCAAGTTTTTAATATTTTTAAAGATTTTTAAATGATGTTGAATTTTATTTTTACTATCAGAATCATTCACTCCTATCAATTTTTTTCTTAAACCACCAATCTCCAAACCAATTTACTCCATTAATAAACAACTTCTAAATAGCATAATAAACCTACATTATAAAATGTTTTTTAAACAAATTTCTAACAATGTCAACCTACAGGCAACTCCAATAATAAATAGTCTCAACCCCACTCCAATATAGTAATGTATTATTCATAAAACATGTTATAGATTATAATTATCCGAAGCCATGACTCGGCAAATTAACAACCATATAAACATTTTAATTTGAAATACATTTAAAATGTTAAAGTTATTATTAGATAGATAGATTCATTTTTAAGGTCACAGCCAAGCCAGACACCAAATTGGTGTATGAGACCCCCTTGTTTGTGGGACAAGGGACCCACCTCCGCGCAGCGATTTGACTGCTAAGTCTACAAAGGCATACATACTCTACCCCCTTTGGTTTTGAACCTGTGACCTCTTAGGAGGAAACACATGCTCTTAACCATTAATTTGGTTGGTGATATATTATTTTATTTTTTTAATATTTTTATATATTATATTACAATTTTTAAGTAATTATTTACTTTAATAACAAGATTATATAATTTTTATCGATTAGGGATCGCGCGCCTTGGCAGCTGCAGGCGAATGGCCTAGGGTTCTCCCGCTTACCCGCGCCCTCTGACTCTTGCCTGGCAACTCTGCTGCTAGGCTCGCCTTCCTTGCCCCCCTGGGCTCCCTCGAGCTCTCATCTGTCCTCTGGGCCTCCTACTCAGCTCCCGCTCCAGGGCTCCTCCCCCGCAGCCTCCGCCCTTCCAAATCAACCTGCGACTTGGCTCTCTAATGGCTGGGATGGATCCCCCGCCTGCAGATCCTGAAGACTACGAGAAGCAGTTTGCATCCCTCATCCCAGAGAATGCAGCAGCAAGAATCCGCCCATCTGCATCTAAGTTCATCAAGAAGCTAGACGAAATACCTGAAGTTTCCCTCCCACCTTCCCTCCCGAGGAAGGCTGCAATCTCCTTAGCTGAAAGAGGTCTAGTAGGCCAGTTCACAGGACTCTGGCCCTCACCCAGATCAGTACAAAAATGGGTGGAATGCAACTGGAACTCAATCGTGCAAGAAAAAATAGCAATCAGATTTTGTGGAAGAGGCTTTTACACGTTCTTGTTTGAATCAAAGGAGGACAGGAATCTCATTTTCAGAAATGGCCCCTATTTTATGGATTCTCGAGGCCTCTATCTGAACAGATGATCCCCTGACTTTGATCCGGAAATGGACGTCCCAAATGCAGTCCTGGTTTGGGTCCGTCTTCCTCATCTGTCGCTTCATTGCTGGGGAGATGAATCAATCAAGGCTATTGGGAACGTTGTCGGCAAATTCATAGACAGATCTGAACCAAAGGAGAACATGCACGCTTATGCGAGGATATGCGTCGAAGTAGATCTTGGGAAAGGCCTGCCGGAAGCTATCAAGATCAAAGTAGATCAGTGGACACACATCCAACAAGTCGACTATGAGCAGCTACCCTTCAAGTGCAAGGTATGTCACGAGTATGGGCATTTCGCAAATAGATGTAGCAAGTTAAAAACAAATGAATCTGATGGAAATGTTGAAAACTCTGAAGGCTCATGGGAACAAGTTAAAAAGAAAAAACCTAACCCCCCTCCCGGCCCAAACTCAAAGGCCCCCTTGGAAAATCCTTCTGTTCCCATCCACCCTTCCAGTTCAGCTCCCCCCTTCCCCTCATCCTCCAACCCCTTTGAATCTCTGTCAGCTGAAGATCCCATGTCCCCTCCCCCTTCTCCCCGAGGCAATGTTCTTGCAATCTCCTCCCCCCTCTCTCTACCTCAGCCCTCCCCTCCTCCAACTGTGGACCGAATTCTAACCAGAAACAAAATGAAAGAAAATAACCTCATTTCTGACCCCCCTAGAAAAGTAGGCAGGAAGTCAAATAAAGAAATCAGGGACGAAAACGCAGCGAAAGAAATGGCCACTAGAACTCAGCAACCAATGGATACTTATCTAGACAAGCCAAAAGGAAGTGGAGAAAAGATGAAAGAGAAGAGCGGGACCCATACAAAAAATGGTAAATGATGATTTTGGTCTCTTGGAATTGTAGGGGGATGGGCTCCTTCCTAAAAACAGACGCAGTCTGGGATCTAGTCAAATTAGAGCAGCCAGACCTCCTCCTCATCCAGGAGACCAAAATATCCAATCAAGATTTTCAAAACAACATCAAAAGAAGCAAAAACCATTCAGGCACAGCAATAAGCGCAACAGGTGCATCAGGAGGTATAGGAACTATATGGAATAAAAACAAATGGGACCTTATAAACCAAAATTCCCACAACTGGTGGGTAAGAACAGACAGTCAAAACAAAGCTTCAAAAGAGGAATACACAATCTATAACATCTACGCACCAAATCATTACAGGGACAAAGCAACATGCTGGGACTCAATAACCACAGACCTCCAATCAGTTCAAGGAAGGAACATCTTCCTGGGAGGAGACCTGAATCTAATCAGGAACGCTTATGAAAAACTAGGAGGGAATTTCTATGCAGACCCCTCAAAAGACTCTTTGGAAACTCTAATCCAGGCTCACAATCTAGTTTATATTCCTCCCCAAAACGGGAAGTACACATGGAGTAACAAAAGAACTGGCAACAGCATCTGAGGCTGGAGCACGCAGCTTGGGGAGCGCCCATCATCCCAGGTACGCATCTAATGTCAAATTAAATAAATCATTGACTAGTAAGCCCAATATTAGGAATGAATTAGATAAAATAAATAGAGGTAGCAGTTTCAACGCTATTAAAGATAACTTGGTAAACAACAGTAATATAGAAACTAACCCTAGTAATATAGAAACTAACCCTAGTAGCAGTAACCTGGGCAATAAAAAATTCGTCAATATATCCTCTTATGAGCTGAAGAATGAGGGAGTAGAGGTCCTTAACAAAGGTCTTAATTTCGCATTGGCCCCTAACAAAATCCCCAATGAAGAAATCATTTGCAACCTAGAAGATGGAATCAAGACGCTTAAAGACGATGACAAAGAACTCATTACACAAGAGGTTGCAGTTATCCTAAGAAAAGAAAAACCCCCCAAGAGAAACCTAAGCCTTGATCAACTTAAAGCTCTAAAAAGTCTTAGAAATAATAAAGACATAGTAATTCTAAAAGCTGACAAAGGAGGCGCCACAGTCATTATGGATCATGAAGATTACATCAGCAAAATGAAAGACCACTTATATAATAGTGGTAGCTACAAGAAATTAGATAAAAACCCCATCTCCAAAATCGCGAACCTCGTAAAGAAAGCCATTAAAGAAACCAATCTTGATGATAAACTAAAAAAGAGATTAACCCCCAATAGTGAAATCACCCCCCGAATCTATGGAGCCCCTAAAATTCATAAAAAAAGATGTCCCCTTAAGACCTATAGTCAACACCATAGGGTCTCCCACGTATGAGTTAGCCAAGTACGTCGCTAGCATTCTATCCCCGCTAGTGGGCAAGACGAGCTCTTACATTAAAGACTCCAATAAATTTGTAAAACACATTAAAAACACCAAGCTAGACCTCGGAGATAAAATCGTTAGTTTTGACGTAGTCCATCTCTTCACCAAAATTCCCCTAGATGAAGCAATTCAAGTAGTTAAAGAGGTAGCAGATCCCCAGACAGCTAAATTAGCCGAAATCCGTCTTCGCTCCACCTTCTTCTCCTTCCAGGGTGAAATATTTGAACAAACTTTGGGTGTTGCTATGGGATCTCCACTCTCGCCAATCGTGGCAAACCTTTTCATGGAAAAATTCGAGAAGAAGGCCCTGGATTCATATCCATTAAAACCCAAATCTTGGGTCAGGTTTGTAGATGACACAAGTGTCAATTGGCCTCATGCCGAGAATGAGCTAAGCAAGTTTCTGGACCATCTTAATAGCCTGTCTGAAGACATCAAATTTACAATGGAAATAGAAGAAAATGATTGCATTCCTTTCTTGGACATTCTACTCATAAGAAAGGAGGATGGTTCCATAGGTCACAAAGTTTTTAGAAAGAAAGCCCATACAGATAACTACCTTCACGCCGATTCTCATCACCACCCTGCCCAAAAAATGGGGGTGCTACAAACCCTCTTCACTAGAGCTTGTAGAATCTCAGATATAGACCATACTGAAGACGAAATTTCATACCTTAAAAGAACCTTTGCCAACCTTGGGTACAACAATAAAAGCATATATAAAGCCATTCAAAAAGCGAAATCTGTAAATAGTAAAAACAAGACAAAAGATACCCCAACCTCTAATGCCTACCTTCCTTACATCCAAGGAGTCACTAACAAAATAGCTAAAATCCTCAATAAGAAAAATATCAAGACTGCATTCAAACCCTGGTCCACCATCAAACAAAGAATGAAATCTGTTAAGGACAGCCAAGAGCAACTTCAGCAAAAAGGAGTATATATTATCAAATGTTCTTGTGGGGATCAATACATAGGAGAAACTGGTAGATCTGTTAGGATTAGACTCAAAGAGCATAGCGCAGACATCTGCAACGAAAATGTCCGATCCTCAGCCTTAGCTGAGCATGTAGGTAAGACTAATCACCATATATGCCTCGAAGACGCCAAGGTTATTGCCAAGGAAGACCACCATTTCAAGCGTAAGGTTAGAGAAGCTATTGAAATCATGAAACGTCCTAAGAACCTTAATAGGGATGGTGGCATGGAAATTAGCAAAAATTGGAACCCCTTGCTAAACCCCGCAGATCTCAAAAACTAGGTTAGAGATTCAGAATCTTCTAACATAATAACTTACCCCTCTAAGAGCCCTTGGTTAAATTAGCTTGTCTGCTCTTTAGTATCCTAGGTTAGAAGAATATCAATGATAAATAGAATTAAGTACTATAATATAAATAATAATAACAAACAAAGAAATACTAACTAACAATAACAATGAAATATAATATAATGAGTAATACAAATAATAGTATTAATAATACTTATGGTATATATAAGTAATAATTAATAATAAAAAACAATAATAATATAGATATTAATATAATTTAGGAAATACAATTAAATAACAAGATATGAACAATAATAATAACAAGGGTTTAACTTATAAGCAATCAACTCAACATCAATAAATATGATTATTAGTAATATAAATATAATAACAAAAATAAACATAAAAATATAAACATAAAAATAATAAATAACAAATAAATAACAAATTAAAGATAATAAATAATAAACATAAAAATAATAATTTAAAATAAATAACAATAATTAATAAATAAATTGATAATATAAAAATTATTATTAAATAACTAGGAATAAATAATAAACATGAACAAGAACATTAATTATAATAAATAAAAAAGAGAGCAATAAAAATAATATTGACATAACTAATTAATTAGCAATTATAATGATTATTTATAATAACAAATGAAATAAAAATAATAATAAGAATATGTAATAATAAACTAACATATATAATATTACAAATAAAGATTAAATAGCAGTTATAGAGAGCAATATATGCAAATAGCCATAAAACTTATTGTGAATAATTTAAGCTACATGTAATATTAAATAATAGGGTGAAAAACTTAAACTTATAATAATATAAAACAAAATATTAAATATTAGTATTAATGAAGATTAGAATAAACAAATTAAATTATAAATAATGAAAACTAGTGACTTAAATAATAAATAATTAAATTAAATAGTCAGTAGTTGGCCAATTCTCTCTTGCATCTAGCCATTCTCATATTTATTCCTACCATTTTCCTTCTTTTCTCCTCACAATTATCCTGATGATGAATCTGGTTTTAGACTCGAAACGTCGATATAAAAAAGATGAGCACTGTGGAAAATCCGAACTCCTCTCAGAAACCACACCACCACAGTAATCTGCAATCCAAAATAGTTACCCTGCATGGAGGGGATACTTGGAAAGAGATTCGTGATCTCGAAAAAACTAGGGTTAAAATAAGGAGAAAAGAAGCTGATCTTCACTTTCTAAAACAATGTAGGGATTCAAATCTCACTCCTACCTTTGCCTACATTAAACACAGGTTACACAACCAGAAATATCACAAAGTATTTGAAAGATTTAGCAAAACCCTGATTCGGCTTGAAATTCGCAAAACCAGATCCTCTTTAGCAAGATTATCCTCAGCCGCCTTCAAAACCCACCTGAAGCTGGCAGTAACAATCGGTCAAGACCTATGGAAAGTCATTGATGCGTCCGCAGCACTGAAGACTAACAAAGTAAAAGAGAGCGTTGAGTCTAAACACATTAGCAAACTGATTAAGCTGCAACGACGTGAGAGGAATAGCACTGAAGAAGAAATAAGGGCCTCAACAATACGCTGTCCCATCGGTCCCATCGCAGTAGCATCAGCACCTAGCCTTAACGTTGCAGCATCACACATCGGAATCTGGGCTACCACGCAAGAGGCTAGCGGTCCCAATAGAGCCAACACGATGAATGATCCCAGCTCCCAGGATGGACACCGAGTTAACACGCAGGTGAATGCAGGAACGGGACAGCGTGGGACTGCATTACAAAACAGCGGAGATAAAGTGAGCCCACAAGGAACGCGTTGTCAAACAATAACGCAGGAGGAAACCAGAACAATACGCTGTCCCATAGGTTCTAACTCAATAGCATCAGGCCTTAACGCTGCAACATGTCAAAATAGTTCTACAATCGAGCAGAAAGTTAACCCGCAGGGAGCACGCTGTCAAAACAAAGCAATAAAGGGTACGCAGCCAACACGCATTCCCACAGAAGCAACAACGATGAGGCAGCGTGGAACTGCTCTACGCAGCAGGAAAACAAATACGATGACAGCCCCACCTCTCAGTATCTCAACGGACAATAGTGATGGCATCGAAATAGGTGAAAAAACTCGACGCAAACTCAGCATCGACACACCCAACCAGAGAACCAACCAAATTACAAATGAAGTACACATAACCGATTGGGTGGACCAGCGTAGAACGAATACCAATAACGTCATAAACACCCCACCGCACAATGACAATCCTGAAGATACCAATCCTCGCAGCAACAAGGAAGAAATAAACGCATCTGAGGCTAGAGCACGCAGCTTGGGGAGCGCCCATCATCCCAGGTACGCATCTAATGTCAAATTAAATAAATCATTGACTAGTAAGCCCAATATTAGGAATGAATTAGATAAAATAAACATAGATAAAATAAATAGAGGTAGCAGTTTCAACGCTATTAAAGATAACTTGGTAAACAACAGTAATATAGAAACTAACCCTAGTAATATAGAAACTAACCCTAGTAGCAGTAACCTGGGCAATAAAAAATTCGTCAATATATCCTCTTATGAGCTGAAGAATGAAGAAGTAGAGGTCCTTAACAAAGGTCTTAATTTCGCATTGGCCCCTAACAAAATCCCCAATGAAGAAATCATTTGCAACCTAGAAGATGGAATCAAGACACTTAAAGACGATGACAAAGAACTCATTAGACAAGAGGTTGCAGTTATCCTAAGAAAAGCAAAACCCCCCAAGAGAAACCTAAGCCTTGATCAACTTAAAGCTCTAAAAAGTCTTAGAAATAATAAAGACATAGTAATTCTAAAAGCTGACAAAGGAGGCGCCACGGTCATTATGGATCATGAAGATTACATCAGCAAAATGAAAGACCACTTATATAATAGTGGTAGCTACAAGAAATTAGATAAAAACCCCATCTCCAAAATCGCAAACCTCGTAAAGAAAGCCATTAAAGAAACCAATCTTGATGATAAATTAAAAAAGAGATTAACCCCCAATAGTGAAATCACCCCCCGAATCTATGGAACCCCTAAAATTCATAAAAAAGATGTCCCCTTAAGACCTATAGTCAACACCATAGGGTCTCCCACGTATGAGTTAGCCAAGTACGTCGCTAGCATTCTATCCCCGCTAGTGGGCAAGACGAGCTCTTACATTAAAGACTCCAATCAATTTGTAAAACACATTAAAAACACCAAGCTAGACCCCGGAGATAAAATAGTTAGTTTTGACGTAGTCCAGCTCTTCACCAAAATTCCCCTAGATGAAGCAATTCAAGTAGTTAAAGAGGTAGCAGATCCCCAGACAGCTAAATTAGCCGAAATTTGTCTTCGCTCCACCTTCTTCTCCTTCCAGGGTGAAATATTTGAACAAACTTCGGGTGTTGCTATGGGATCTCCTCTCTCGCCAATCGTGGCAAACCTTTTCATGGAAAATTTTGAGAAGAAGGCCCTGGATTCATATCCATTAAAACCCAAATCTTGGGTCAGGTTTGTAGATGACACAAGTGTCAATTGGCCTCATGGCGAGAATGAGCTAAGCAAGTTTCTGGACCATCTCAATAGCCTGTCTGAAGACATCAAATTTACAATGGAAATAGAAGAAAATGATTGCATTCCTTTCTTGGACATTCTACTCATAAGAAAGGAGGATGGTTCCATAGGTCACAAAGTTTTTAGAAAGAAAGCCCATACAGATAACTACCTTCACGTCGATTCTCATCACCACCCTGCCCAAAAAATGGGGGTGCTACAAACCCTCTTCACTAGAGCTTGTAGAATCTCAGATATAGACCATACTGAAGAAGAAATTTCATACCTTAAAAGAACCTTTGCCAACCTTGGGTACAACAATAAAAGCATATATAAAGCCATTCAAAAAGCGAAATCTGTAAATAGTAAAAACAAGACAAAAGATACCCCAACCTCTAATGCCTACCTTCCTTACATCCAAGGAGTCACTGACAAAATAGCTAAAATCCTCAATAAGAAAAATATCAAGACTGGATTCAAACCCTGGTCCACCATCAAACAAAGAATGAAATCTGTTAAGGACAGCCAAGAGCAACTTCAGCAAAAAGGATTATATATTATCAAATGTTCTTGTGGGGATCAATACATAGGAGAAACTGGTAGATCTGTTAGGATTAGACTCAAAGAGCATAGCGCAGACATCTGCAATGAAAGGGTCCGATCCTCAGCCTTAGCTGAGCATGTAGGTAAGACTAATCACCATATATGCCTCGAAGACGCCAAGGTTATTGCCAAGGAAGACCACCATTTCAAGCGTAAGGTTAGAGAAGCTATTGAAATCATGAAACATCCTAAGATCCTTAATAGGGATGGTGGCATGGAAATTAGCAAAAATTGGAACCCCTTGCTAACCCCCTCAGATCTCAAAAACTAGGTTAGAGATTCAGAATCTTCTAGCATAATAACTTACCCCTCTAAGAACCCTTGGTTAAATTAGCTTCTCTGCTCTTTAGTATCCTAAGTTAGAAGAATATCAATGATAAATAGAGTTAAGTACTATAATATAAATAATAATAACAAACATATAAATACTAACTAACAATAACAATCAAATATAATATAATGAGTAATATAAATAATAGTATTAATAATAATTATGGTATATATAAGTAATAATTAATAATAAAAACAATAATAATATAGATATTAATATAATTAAGAAATACAATAAATAAAAAGAATGAACATAAAATAACAAGGGTTTAACCTATAAGCAATCAACTCACATCAAAATATGATATTATAATATAAATATAAATAACAAAAATAAAATAATAAATAAAAATAATAATAAAAAAAATAAAATAATAAATAACAAATTAAAGATAATAAATAATAAAACATAAAAATAATAATTAAAAAATAAATAACAATAATTAAAAATAAATTGATATATAGAATTATTATTAAATAACTAGGAAAATAATAAACATGAACAAGAACATAATTATAATAAATAAAAAGAGAGCAATAAAAAAAATATGACATAACTAATTAATTAGATTATATGATTATTATAATACAAATGAAATAAAATAATAAAAGAATATGTAATAATAAACTAACTATATAATATACAAATAAAGATAAATAGCGTTATAGAGACAATTATGCAAACAGCCATAAAACTTATTGTGAATAATTTAAGCTACATGTAATTTTAAATAATAGGGTGAAAAACTTAATCTATATAATATAAAACATAATATTAAATATTAGTATTAATAAAGATTAGTAATAAACAAATTAAATTATAAATAATGAAAACCAGTGACTTAAATAATAAATAATTAAATTAAATAGTCAGTAGTCGGCCAATTCTCTCTTGCATCTAGTCATTCTCATATTTATTCCTACCATTTTCCTTCTTTTCTCCTCACAATTATCCTGATGATGAATCTGGTTTTAGACTCGAAACGTCGATATAAAAAAGATGAGCACTGTGGAAAATCCGAACTCCTCTCAGAACCCACACCACCACAGTAATCTGCAATCCAAAACATAAAAGAGAGGCTAGACAGAATTCTTGTTCAAGAAGGAATAGTAGCAAGTTTCCCTATCATCAAAAGAAAAATCATTCAAGGCTCTGCATCAGACCACAAACCCATGGTTTTGACTCTGGACAAGGGAAGGAATTTGGGGCCCCTCCCTTTCAAATATAATAAAGCCTGGGACTGCAAAGAGGAATTTCGAAAACTGATCCAAGAACAATGGGCAAAGGAAGTCGTTGGTTCTCCCCACTATACATGGGAAACCAAACTAAAGTCTCTCAGAATAGCTATCAAGCAGTGGGCAAGAGATAATGCAATAGAGGAAAACAAAAAACGAACAAATCTCCACAAACAATTAGAGCAATGGAATCATGAAAAAGAAAACATACAGTACACAGAGGAGGACTAAACCAAAGAAAACGAAATGTACATGGAATTATATAGGCAAAACAGATTGGAGGAAGTAGAACAACGGCAAAAATCTTGATGTCTTTGGCTCAGGGCTGGAGACAAAAACACCTCATTCTTCCACAACAGTCTAAAGCTTTAACGCGCTGGAAACCAAATAGAAAAAATCATGGCAGAAGGTAAAGAGATAAGCAATCAAGATGAAATAAAAGAGGCAACTTATAAACATTTCAAATCCTTATTATCAGCTGACTCTCAGACTCAGGACAATACGGATTTTCTAAGGCCAATTGAAAAAAAAATCATTGATTGGCAAAATAGAGAGCTGGATCAGGAGGTCACAGAAGAGGAAATTAAGTTGGCAGCATTTAGTATGCAGCAAGACCAGGCTCCAGGCCCTGATGGGTTCACGGTGGCCTTCTTCAGAAACCACTGGGAAACAATAAAAAAAGACTATATAAGGATGGTGAAAAATGTATTCCTAAAACACAAGATGGGAGACAACACAAAATCCTCTCACCTATCCCTTATTCCCAAGGACCTTAACCCCCTCTCCTTTGATCGCTTCCGCCCAATCTCCTTGTGTAATGTCTCTTACAAGATAATTACTAAAATCCTAGCCAATAGGTTCAAAAAACTTCTCCCCTACCTCATCTCTGAGAATCAAGGCGACTTTGTCCCTAGTAGACAAATCACGGACAATGTCATCTTAATTCAAGAGGCAATCCGTAGCAGTATCAGCAAGAAGGAAAGAGGCATGATCATTAAATTAGATATGGCAAACACCTTTGACAGGGTCAACCACCACTTCTTGAGAGAAGTCCTCAGAAAATTTGGGATCTCCAACAATTTTATCAGCATTGTCATGGAGTGTATCACTAATCCCTGGACAGCTCCTCTGATTAACGGCAGACCAAGCAGCTACTTCAGGAGTACAAGGGGTCTGAGGCAAGGCTGCCCCCTCTCCCCCTTCTTATATATTATAATGGCAGAAACTCTAAGCATCCATCTGGAAAAACTCCGCAAGCAAAAAGAAATCACAGGAATCAGTATAGAAAGAGGGATCAAAGGAATCAATCACTCACTTTTTGCAGATGACACCCTCCTAATAGGGGGAGCCTCAAGCTTGATGGCAAAAAGATTCAAGAAAACGCTAGACACTTTCCTAACAGCATCGGGAGGAAAACTAAACAACAAAAAATGCAAGATATACACTTGGAATGTATCCTTGCAAATCATGCAAAGAATCTCCATGATCCTTGACATACCAGTTCAAAGAAATTGGAACTACTTCTTGTACTTGGGTCTGCATTTAACAAAAGAAACTATCAAGTCAGAAATTTGGGTAAAGCATATAGAAAAAATGAGAGGAAAGTTACAAAGTTGGGGAATGTCTTGGCTCAATTTGGCAGGTAGAACTACCCTCATCAAGGCCATTCTCTCTGCCCTCCCCATATACCAGTGCGCAGTAACCCTAGCTACTGCAAGCACACATAAACATATGGAAATAATCATAAGAAGCTTCTTATGGCAGGGAGGAAGGCAAGATTCTAAAAAATTCAGTCTTGTCAAATGGGATCAAGTCATTCTTCCATTCGAAAAAGGAGGTCTAGGAATAAAAATTCCAAGCCTCTCCAACAAGGCTATGGGTTTCAAACTAATTTGGAGAATTCTCAACGGGAAAGGCTCTTAGTGGGCAGAGGTTATCAAAAGGAAATATCTGAATGGTCCCAATTCTAATATCCTCTCATAAACAATTGTGGATAGACAGTGCACTCCAGTTTGGAAGCTCGTCAAAAAAGTCCTCCCTCAATTTAGAAATCACATATCCAAAGTGCCGGGTAGTGGAAGAGAGATAAACATTTGGTCTGACAGAATCATGGGAGCAAAGCGAAGGAATTTAATTCAAAATCTCAGACCCCTCCAAACATGGATGGAAGCAAAAAACTTGAACTCCTTATACGACATCTCCCTCTGGGATCACAACAGCTTGTACGATTGGAAGGGCCTCTCCCCCCCAAACGACCTCAGGGACTTATGGACTGAGCTCAAGATATTCCTCTCAGGATCGGCTCCCACAAACAAAATGACAGAGGACAGATTCGTCTGGGAACCCCAATGGAGGGAAATACACAGTCAAAGATGGCTACAAGCTCCTTCAGGACACCATGGCTACTAACAATTGGAACCTTCACAAAGCGGTCTGGAAATCAGAATGTCTACCAAAGATCAAGTTCTTTAATTGGACTCTTCTCAAAGGTAAGATTCTTACGGCCGATAACCTCAAAAAAAGAGGCATTCTTGGCCCCTCAATCTGTTGTTTTTGTCGAGCTGAGGAGGAAAGCAGCTAGCACCTTTTCCTTGAATGCCCCTTTGCCCAAAGCTGTTGGAAGCACATTATCAGTCCCCTAAGTAGAGGAGAGACATTCGACCAGCGCACCTCTCTTCAAAAAAATTGGGAAAAATGCTACCCTTACCCAAGAAAAATAAGAACCTCATCATCCGACTGTGGAAATGCATTCCCTCAACTCTCTGTTGGCAAATTTGGATCGCCCGAAATAAATGCATATTCAACAACCAGAAGCCCAACATAGCCAGCACCTTGGCAAAAACCACAGCACTCATCTCAGAGTCTATAAGCGCCAATGGCATGTCCCAACCAAATCAAGAAAGTTGGCACAAAATTGAGATCGAATGGTTTAGCAAATTCTGTCTCAGCTTTGACAAAAGAAAGCACCCCACATCTAAATTAGACAAGAAAAGGAGCAAGTGGAAGCTCAGAGGCACCAAAGAGGAAGTAAGCCAATGGATTCTAGATCAAAAAAGACCTACCCTCCAGTTCGACAGAGCCTCCAAAAATAACCCGGGGAAAGCAGGGGCAGGGGGAGTCATAAGGGATCAGCATGGCAAAGTTATGATCACTTATGAATGGGGCCTGGGCAAAATGTCCAACAACAAGGCCGAGGCTTACAGCCTTTTACTAGGCACCTCAATCCTGAAGAGAATGAGCATACAAAGCCCAATCATTATGGGAGACTCGGCTATCCTAATAGCAGCCATGGAAACAGGGGGTGAATTTAAGCAAACTGCTCTCAACAACCTTAAGACTCAGATCATGGATAACATCAGCAACATAAGGGGCACCACCTTCAAACATGTCTTGAGAGCTAACAACTTTGAAGCGGACTGTCAAGCCAATAGAGCAACCAGCAGGTCATTTGGTCAAGTAAGAGAGAATGAAATCATATCTGACAAGCCAATCCCGTAGCCTGTCCCACTATACTCCAAAACTCCAGAACCTGGGTCACCTCAGCAATCATGCCTTCCTATCCGCGCCCGTCCCTAAGCTCCCCAATCCGCTGGCAGTCCTCATCGACTGCACCATTGAGCTCTTCAACACCTTGAATCACGCAAGCGATCCTCCCTTTGCCAATCCGACCAGGTACGATTTCAGGTATCACATGATCCTTACCGCCATATTCATGCATCAGCCAAGCAGATTTCGCATCGAAATCTTATCCATCTGCAAAAAAATCTATGACCTGTCCCTCGGATCTCTCAAATCCTTGAACCTCCTCTGCCCGAAGCCACTGACCAGCACCTCTTCCCCCTTTAAAAACAACAGTGCTCCATACTCTTCTCACAGGTCGATCAGCGCAAAGGAGTGTCTCGCCTCAGCCTTCATCGAGAGCAGATCAGCATCAGAGGCTGCCTCTCGACAGTATGAGATTGGAGGCCGCCCTCCATCTGCAGTGGTAATCTCTGGCATTTTCAAATTCCTGTTTCTTATAAGCTCTAATCAGTTAGCTGTTCTTCTATTTCAATGATCTTCCTCTTCAGTCTACTACCTCTCCCAGGTAGCCATCAATATATCGGCAATCTCTGTCCCTCCTCCAAGCAGCATTCTCGCCCAGCTCTCCCCTCTTCCTCATTTTCTTCACCCCTCTGTCCACTGTGCCCCCAGTTTCTTCCCTCAGCAGCAGCTTGGCACAGCCTCAATCACGCAAGACTCTGAAATGGCTGACCATCAGGAAGAACATGATCCAGCAACAAATCCTTTGGAGCGAGTCATAACTAACAGCAACTGCACCTTGTGCAAAGCCCACTGCTTCATGATAGCAAGATTTGTCAAACATTTCAATGAACTCAAGAAGGATTTTCAAGCGGACAGCAGATCAAAAAAAAAAAAATTGGAGAAGCAGAAAGCAGAGATAGAGGCCCTCAAGGAGAAATGCAATCATATGGAGGAAGCAATATCTCACATCAAAACAATAACTCAGAGCATGCAAGCAGAAGCCTCGACAAGGGCCAGCGCAAAAAAGGAATCTCAACCCGATGACTCTGTTAACCAGCAGTGGCCTTAGGATATATGCATTGTAAATTTTGTCTGTTAGTAGGTTCCTTTGTCCGGCAATATAGCCGTTATCTCTTTCAAATTGTTCTCTATATTTTCATCAACAAGGATCAAGGGTCTGCGCACCCATTTTGGATCCTCCCCTCTCTGTTTTCCCTCTCATATGTAAAAGGACTTGCTCCTCGAAGTTTTTATAATATATAAGTAACCGATCTTGTTAAAAAAAATAAGATTATATATATTATTTATTAAGTGTGGAGAGGGATCAAATCTCTTTTCACTTTAAAAAAAGATTGTATTTCAAAAAATTTGATCCTTCTGGTGCTTGGTAAATTTGGAGTTAAGATAGATCTAGGCTGATTTAACTATTAATTAAAATTATAACTATAAATATAATTAGTAATTTTATGTTTTTTATTTTATTTGTACCAATTCAAAATGTTAAAGATTACAACACTTTTACCATACTCAGATTAAATGTTTATATAGGAGTTAAGTTTACTTTTAAATCTCAAATATAAAGAATTTTTTAAATAAAAAGTGAATTGGGTGAGGGGAAATCTTGGATAAAATATAATATTACAATATTTATTACCAGCAACCCCCACCCAATAAAAATTGGCTAGGAATGGGGAAAAATACTAATTAAAATGTATTATTATTACATTTTACCTAATATTTCTCAACACACCTCAGCGTAAATATTACATTTTACTCAATATTTCCCATCACACCTTGCTAATTTTATAATTGAGTTTGTTTACTTTCAAACTTCAAATATAGAGAAGTGGATAGTTGAGGGGAAATATTGGGTGAAATGTAATATTATAATATTATATTTTACCCAATATAACTTAGTAAAAAGTGGATGGAGGGAGGCTAAAATATTAGATAAAATGTAATAAATACATTTTTCATAATATTTCCCCCATTTCTAACATATTCATACAAATGCCCAGGGTGAACATATCAATATTTCCCCCTGAAATAAGTGATATTCCACATGAATCTCATCGGTCAATATCATGAATTCTTAAAAATATTTCTAGCATACTATAGGCATTAGGTCTCGCATCAATGAAGAATATATATATATATATATATAATTTCTATTACTTTATCTAATTGTATAAAGTCTGATGTAAAATAAAGGTGAAAATTGAAGTATTTTATTTATGGCTGATATTGATTTTTAAAGTAACATTATTATTCCCCCAATCAGGGTGTGAGTGGAAGGGCAACCCCATCAAGTTCGAATTAATGAATAGTATGCTGAGGTACACACCCACCACCCCCCAACATGCTTGAGGCGATGGGTGCGGTGGCTCCCTGCATGCATAAGGTTAATACCACAGAGGAAGGTGGCAGAGTAAATTTGTTAAGGTCTGAGTTTGGTGGCAGTTGTTCTGTGAGGCTGGTAGGTTGTTTCAGTGCCCAAGACAGTGTAGTGTGGACGAGTGACTCTGCAGATAGCGAAGTGCAGCGGCTCCAAAATAGGTAGTGGCATCTTCAACTACAGGTGAGGGTAACCTGGTATGTAAATTATCTCTTCTCCCCCTCCTCCATGCATCCGAGTGTTTGGTTTTGGGATTGGGCTTTGTATGAGGCTAAATTGTCTGTGGGTGGGAGTAAATCGGGATGGGGGAAGCCTCTGGAGCTGGTAGCCTGGCAACAGTATGTCATCCTAAACGATATAGAATCTATGTTGATTTGCTATGAAATTCTCCTCTCCTAAATGGGGTTATGTGGGAAATTGAACAATGGTGTCAGCCTTGGGGAATGTGGGTGCATGGCCTAGTTCTAAGACCCTTGGGTCGAGGGTTGGGTCGCCTTCAGCTCTTCATAGAAGGTCAACATTATTGTTTTTTATGGGGTTGAAAGGAAACTCGCCTCCGTGCATAATTGGTGGAACCGGTATGTTCATGTCTTGGCTAGTTGGTTGACTTGGCTTCACACCCATCGCCTGTGTAAAAGCTTCCGCGGGGTCATATTTGTGATGCTGCACCACCCTGGGTTTGGGAATTGTCATAATGTGTTTGGTGTTGGCTATGATGGACTCTTAATTTTTGTTTCTAGTTGTTATGCAATTGGGTTTGGGGAAAAGAAATTGAATTCTGGTGTGGGTTAGAGGACCTCGTTAGGAGGCAGGGAATGCGAGTGGCGGAGAGCCAAAGGCTAATATTAAGGCAATTATTATGGTTTTTATCTCCCATGGCAGGGGCGTGAGGAGGTAGGCTCACCTGGTAGCGAAGGACTTCTAGGCTTGAACCCCCACCTGTACAGGGATTTGGCAGCACCCATTCTCGCACCAGGCACCGAGACCGAATTGTGATGGCAAGGGAAACGAAAGAAAGGGGCCATGGTAGGAGGCCTCGGGCGGTTGAGCAGGAGAACAACCCAGTTCCTTGGATAGAAGAAGAGGTCATAAGCCGGTTGCCAGTCTCATAAATGAAGTGGCCAATGCATACCGCAAAGGGACCAATGAAGAGATTAAGAGACTGATCGAGGAACAGGAAGCCAACCTCAACTGTCAGGCGAGCGCGATAGACATAGAGATGGACGACTAGCGAGCGATGGTGCCGGGCCCTAGGCATACTCGTGGACAGTTGAGCTAGTTCAAACAGACCTTGTACCTATATTGGATTGTGACAAGCCTCTTGGGCAAGGCCCTGGAGCAAATTTCAATGAGCATGGCCATAGCAGTGCAAGACTTCCGTAATTACAAGCAAGACTTCCAGAAACTGCAATTCCAAATGCAAAAGTAGGATGGACGCATCAACCGCATCGAGAGTCACTTCCCATGTCGTCTCTCACAGACAGTGTTGCCTGTTCCAATGCTAAGGACCCGGCTCTGGTCAAATTTGCTTCTGATTAGCAAGATGAATAGGAGGATTGCTGGATTTTAATTTTTTACGAGTTCATATGTGAATAGCTTTTAATTTTCAGTTTGAAGTTCTATATGTTTATGGCAAATACAGTATAGTCAAGGACATGAAATACAAACTTATATAGCTTGGGTAGAAAGACATATCACTTTTTGTTACTGCATGGCTTATCATGCAGTTAAGTGGCCAAGAGACTGGATGGCTTATCATGCAGTTAGGTGGCCAAGACACTGGATGGCTTATCATGCAGTTAGGTGGCCAAGAGACTGAATGGCTTATCATGTAGTTAGGTAGCCAAGGGACTTGGTTTCAGGTTGGGCAAGTTGAAGGTACCTAATCACTTTAATGTTGTTGTAACTTGCTTACATATTAATGAAAATGGAAAGATCTACCAAGCTTACAAAAAAAAAATAAGAATATTATTATTATTATTATTTAAATAATGTGACGCCTATACATATACATATATTAGCCTACACATTATATATTTTTTAATTTTTTTAATGTAACATTACATTGCATCATCTCCCTCATATATTAGGTTATAGAATGTCTCTTGACCCAATAAAAAATAATAATTATTTTTCTTAACCATTTAAAATAAATTTAATTTCCAGTTTCACATAATCTCTTCTATTTCAAAAATGAAAAATATATATTTCAAAATTTTTCTATATATATAATTAATACACATAGAAAAATATTATAATTATTTAAGTCTATCTATCAAGAGAAATTCTACTCATTCAATAATAAATAATTTTTTAAAACTTATATATAACCATACAATAATGTTATTTGAATTATATATGCTTATAATAAAATAGATAGTTATATTTGTTTATTTTTATGAACATATATTAATTTTAATTATCCAAAAAAAACTAGGACATAGAAATCGCACAGAGAGCAGCCTAAAAGAAGGTCGTCTCTAGTGTAGCAAGAAACAAGTCTTAATGAAGTCTTAAAAAAAAAACAAAATGACTGGTTGTCCCGTAGTCAGAAACGGTCATGAACTCCAAAACAAAATGCTAACCGACAAGAGGGTAAAACGGCGAAGAAATCCCCTGAGTTGTTGACGGAACCATTGACCCGATAATCAAACCGAATCTACGCAGGCATCGCCGAAGAAATGGAAGGTTAGGGAAGCTCGGAAGATGATAATAGCACTGTATCCTAAATTCTTTTAAATAATTATATAAACCACTTTAGAAATTTAAATCGAAAGAAAACCTCAAACACAGAAAATCATAGTGTGCAAACAACATCACTGGTGAAAAACATCTCTTAACTTTGATCTTGCTATGCCCTTAACAAATATAACACTTAAATTCTCTTTATGAGTTATTTTTTATTAAACTTCATACTATTCATTTAGGAGAAGAAAAAGTTTCACATAATTTCATTTTATGGAAATTAAAAACAAATATAAACTGGCATAGGTTTATTTTTACTATAGGTTTATCAAGAGTTAAAAGGGATTAAATGTTTTACTCTACATTATAAAATTTGAAAAAATGTTTACATTTCAAGGAATTTAATTCCATTAAATATTTGATAAATCTATAGTTAATATGCATTTCATGTGTAATTTTTCATTCCTTAAATTACATTTTTTAATGTTTAAAATGCTTAAACAAATACAATGTCTTGAAAGTGCCCTTGAGCACTTGAATAGTGTAGACTATAGAACTTGAAATTTGCAATTTCAACAAATCTTTGCTAAATTTTAAAAGATAATTGATTAAAAAATATATGGAAAAAGGGCCCAAACATAAAATAGTGAGACTACTTAAAAAAAAAATTAAAATTTAACCATAATAATTAAAATAAATACATCTCAATATTATTAAACCTTGCATAGTGAAATATTTTATTTATGGCTTATATTGAAAATTTTATTTATTATTGCGCCCGAACTCATTTTACAGCCTGGTACGAAAATGATGTGATGTGTGCTCACGTGTCCTTTTTAAAATAAACATAAAATATTCTCTAAATAAAAATATGAAGTCCACTATAATAAAAAATAATAATGAATATACATGTTTTTTTACTTTGATGATGATGATGGTGGTGGTGGTTAATGTCCACAAAGAACAATATGGTATATCTGACCTTACGAAAGAAAGAGATTAATTGAGGTTTTTTTAATGAACTTTACATGTTTTGTTAGTTTATTACCCTTCAGTATGAAAAAAATGTAAAAATGTTTAACTCTCACTCTCCACTATAAATAAAATATTTAGATATCCATATGAAACAACATAATCTTTAACAAATTTAGAAAAAAATAAAATATTAAAAATAAAAATAAAAAATCTTCTACTGTAAATATATAATTTTAACTTTCTTTAAAAAGTATTCAAAACATTATTTAAATAAAATATTGAAATATCCAATGCTATCATTATATTAATATTATTTTTTCTCATACAATACAATATATAAAATGGTGACATAATAAATATTTTCAATTTGGGTCAATGTTGACTAATAATTAACATTCAATTTTCAAGAGAAGTAATTGGAAAGTAAAATATATATTTGAATTATAATAAATATCAATGAAGTAATTGAACTTAAATGTTATTACTTTATCATAAGAATAATAAAAAAGAGGAGTAAAGTTCCACAATTTTAATATAAATTAATAATGTTGAATTTAAAACATTAATTAAAATAAAAATATTTAGAAGGTTATAAATATAATTATTAAATATTAAAGAAATAATAGTTAATATGTATTTAAAATATATTACTACCCAAAAAAATATTTTAACCTGTGTATAATGTCAGTTTATAAATAAATACTCACTACCCATGTTAAATCTAATTATGTAATTATGAGATTTAATCAAATTATATATAGTATTATATATATTTATATTAGAAGTATATTAGAACTAGTGCATATTCATTTTTAGCTCTAGATCTACCAGCCTTTAAAGTAATCAAAATTCTGAGAAACTGTTCTTCAAGTTTTGCACTCAAAAAGAGATTTGCGTTTTGAGAGATTTGATTCTTGTGGACGCTTGGTAGATCCGAAATTAAGATCAATTTATGCTAGTTAATATTTTTCTACTGTCATATATTAATTTTCTATTAAGAATTAAATGAATTACATATCTCTCTCTTATTAGAAAGTAACTCATTATTTTATTTTTAATTTCTTCTTCTTTTGGAAAAATTGCAAGTTGATATGCAATATTATAAGGCAGATAAATTTTAATTATATTTTTATTATTAAATCTCTCTAAAAGTTGAATAATATATTACTGAAGATGTGCATTGAACTATTTTATTTATAGCTCCTAGAGTAGAGATGAAATATTTTATCTTAGTCATATTGTGTTATAATATTAACAACGAAATGAGTGCTCACAATGAGAATGAGATTTTTTATGTTTATAACGTTTTTAATTAAAATTGACAAAATATGTATATTTGTTTATGTTTTTATTATAATAAACATTGTTCTTTTTTTCTTTTTTTTCTCTTTTTTGTACGTAAGCACCACGGGGGATTTGAACCAGTGACCTATCCCAAGGAGTTCCCAAGGAGTGCCTTAACAGTACACCCATTTTTTTATTTTTATTTTTATTGTAAAGGGGCACATGTCAACTCCATGTCGAGCACTAACCAAATCACACATCTCCCTCATACAAGGTTATAGAATGCACCTCTTGGCGCAATTAGTCCATTTTTAAATAAATATCATTAAATTGATAATATTTCCAAAAAACATTTTTTTTTTTTTTTTTAAAAGAGACACATGTCAACTCCACGCAGAGCCCTAACCAAATCACACATCTCTCTCATACAAGGTTGTAGAATGCACCTGTTGCCGCAATTAGTCCATTTTTAAATACATATATAATTAAATTGATAATATTTCCAAAAAAATTAAAAGTTTTGATAATAAATCATATTTTTATTTTTTTTTGTATTTGGTTTAAAGGTCCAAACTAGGGAAATTCACTTGAAGAGATCACTACCTAGCGACTCAACCACAAACCCTACCCCAAAAATGTCATCTCAATAAACAAAAGTGATTTAACTACAAAAAATTAATTAATAAACTAACCCTCCAAACAAATTAATTTTTTATTTAATATTAATAATTAACCTCATATTTAAATTTTAAATTTGTAAGTTTTGGCACAACAAAATTAATGAAAACTCCAAACTCTTTATGCCCATCGATCCTCTTTGAAATAAACACTTTGGTCGATGCATTATCAAGGAAGGGATTACAAATTATCACTAGATAGGTTTACGAGAGAACCTTCATTGAGTCAAGGATGACTCTTTAATTATCTTCATTAAAATATTTTATCTGTTTTGTGATCATAAGTAGATTGAATTTGAGGTTAATATGTTACATTATTTTCATGGAGGATAATAGCAAAAACATTTTGAAACTCTTTATTTTTTTAGTTTTGTAATATTTTTGAAGTTTTCAATGAGATTGTGATGAAGTTGATAATGACGACCAGAAATAGTGTATAAAGATGTAGAGGTTGATGATACCCATCATTCTTCACTATTGTTGGCAATAATGTCGACCAGAAATAGTGTATAAAGATGTAGAGGTTGATGACACCCATCATTCTTCACTATTTTTTGGTGATAATGACGACAAGGAATAGTGTATAAAGATGTAGAGGTTGATAATACCCATCATTCTTCACTATTTTGTAATGTGCCATGTGCATCTCTAGAAAGTGTTTTTTATTTATTTTTTAATCAAATACGTGTTTTCTTTCTTTAAAGAAAAAACTCATAAAGGCATTTTTCAATGAGGGAAAGAAAGGGAGGTTCCCTGTAAAGCGTAGTAGGTTGTTTAGAGTAGCTATCAGGTTGGACAAGAATGTAAATATTTCAAAGAATGTAAATGTTTCCTTGAAATATGTCAGCCAAGTGTCAAGCCCATCCTAGCATCATCATGGAAACAACATGTAGGCAACATAGCACATTTTGCTTAGCAGCACACATTAGACTCTTGCAATTTTGGCAAGACATTGATAATGACAAGTGACTTGTGATTGCAACCCTTGGTACCATGTCAAATGACGAGAGTAAAGGAAGGTTCAAGCCAAGTTTAAAGAATGCACTTGAACTTGAAGAATTCTATAGATTGACAATAAAGTTTCCATTTTGGCTATTTTAAATATTAAATAGCCATTTCATTTTTTCTAATGATGCTCTCTAAGAATTATATATTTCACTTGGTTTAAGTGTGGTTTATAACATTTGTTGGAGAAAGTGAATCTATTTAGAGTTAAGGACAGTAAGGAAGGTGCATTCCATTGGCTTATTTTCATAATGGCTTAGGTGGCAAAGGAGAAAGGTGTGGTGATGGGATAATTGGGTTCCTCAAATTAGATTTTGTTGTAGCATCATGTCTCGTTTTTAGGTGTGTGGTTTTTATTATATTATTTTCTTTCAAAAATTTATGTTTTTTTTTTCATTATTTTTTGTTTTTAAAGCATGTATTTTGAGTTGAAACACAATTTTTTTCTTTGCATTTTCATTATTTTATAAGTAGTTTTGACAACACCATCAATCAAAATTTCAGATTTATTTAATGTAATTAAAGATTTTGAATGTTTTTTTTTTTCTTTTTTTTTTCTTTTAATTGGTTCTTATTAGAGGACAATGTGATTATCTTTAGATACCTTAGATGAAGGATTTTGTTCCCATGGATAGGGTTTGTAAGGATTTTAATTGCTTTCTCCACTAACTTGTTGTAGTGGTTGATGAAGGTGAGGTATCATGATTTCATGAAAAGAGGTTGTTTGTGTTTGGTGCAGTCCAAGGTCTTGGTTTAGTCATAGTCATTTTAGGCTAGACAAGGAGAAGTAATATGGGGGAGTAACTTGGTGGAGAGACTGGCAAGAAAGTTTAGAGGCGTACATGTGGAGAAGATCATTGATAGGTGACTTTTCCAGATTCAAAAGTGAAGGAACGAGTGGGGGTATAGTTGGATAAAATAATTTTCTAAAACCAAATTCTTTGGGGACAAAAAAAATCACTAGCGATATCACTCTCTTAAAAAAACCTTCTATGTTACATTTACTACATTGCAATTGACAATTACATGATAGCAACATTAACAATTATCATTTGGTATAGCAAAAATATTAAATATATTAATAATTAGATCTATTCAATATGATAAAGATCATAAAAATAATGATAATTGAAAGAATAAACATATTTTAAAATAACATATTAATATCTTAAAAATTACATGTTATTTATATGCCATTTTTATTATTGTAGATATCACAGGGAAAATATTTCTCTAAAAAAAAAAACCTAGTATAAGTTTTGAATAGACACACTTTTTGGTATAGAAGTATGATGCAGTGATGCCCAAAATATGATGCATAGTACATTAGTGTTTGTGATTTGTTGAAAAAAAAAAAAAATCGTGAAAATTCTTAACTCTATTCATAAATTGATATCAAATTAATTTTTACCTTAATATGTTATTTAAAATGATTCAAGAGTAATGAAGAAAAAGATGCAAAGCACTCTTTTGCTTACAAACATTACCACAAATATGTATATTCTTTAAAATTTTAGGTTTGTTTTTATTACTTTTACATTTAGAATATAATATTTGATATAATTACTCTAATGGGGGTGTTGCTCCGGGTATTGGGGCTTCTTTGGAAGGTGCACCATCCTCCCAAATGTCTCGTCTTCGTAATGGCATGGCAGAGGTTACTTGTGGAGCATGTGATGGTTAACATGTGGGCTCGTCGATTTAAATTGGAAGTTATGGTGATCTAAAGGCAATGGTATGATATTTGTGTGAGCGGAGGCGAGGACAACTCCTCGTCCTCCTTTAATAGTTTTATTTTGGTGAGATTTCATTATAGTTTTCACTTTCAAGAGTAGCACAATAAGTTGTTATGTCTTAAGGTGTGTGATTGGTTACGCCTTAATGTTCTAGTGAGTCTGTTAAAGTTTTTTAATGGCTTCAACCCTCAATTGTTTGTTTTGTGTCATGGTTTTGGCAAGTCTATTATTTTAATTTATTTGTCTAGTTTCTTGAGGGTAGATTCACAATTACTATGTTTGCTTGGGTCTTTGAGGATGACTTTTGAATCATTGAGAGAGACTATAGTTATTTGGGTAATTTTGACTTGTTCTCTTTGCTCTCTATTTCAAAAGAGTTTAGTGTATTAGTATTTTGTTCTGGGTCCTAGTTTAATTGTTCAATTTCTATTTGGTCGAATTATTCCCAATCTAGTGTCAGTTTGTAGTGTTAAGGGTATTGTCATAGCTCATGCGTCTTAAGTATCTCCATAAAGGATTTCATTGTTTGTGTTTGGGATGTGTCATGTTTATGAGTTGTGGACAGCTTGCAAATTTGTTGGAATTTGCTCATGTAGTGTGGCATTTAGGTGACAATTTAGTAGTTCTCAGGTCAGGTGTTCAGGGTATTATATCTCGTCCTTTTTCTTGTTTTATAGGCAGAGGTTTTTTCAGTCCTTGTTCTCAGTATTCCTTGGCAGCTGCACTCATGCCTCTTAGGCAGAGAATGTGTAGTAGGAGGGGTGGTGGAGGCAATGTAAGATATAAAAGGGACTGAGATTTTTCTTATGACTTTGTTTCTACCTTATTTGATGTTGTTCCTCTTGAAGTAAGGAAGGAAATGTTACTGTTGGAAATTAAAGAGGCAGGGGACCAACCTTATCACTCATTTTCTAAGTTGGTGGGGGAAGATATGAAATGGGTTCCTGATCCTAGCAGATTCAAAAAAAGAAGGCTTCATTTTATGAATTCATTGGCCTTACACCAACAAACGGTTGCCCTGTTGCGTTTGATTTTCAAAGATAAACAAGTGGAGAACTACAATATATTCTCCTCATAAAGTTTCAAACATATGCTTTGCAATCAAAGGTTTTTCTTGGATAATGTGGACTCTCACTTGCCTCGTGTAGAAGGTTTCCTTGTTAATGATTCTACCTCCGGTAACCTCACAGATCGTCCAGTTGATAGTGTGTGGTCTCCTACTATAATTTCTTCTTATCAAGACTATAGATGGTGTGTTTCAAGAAGTTTTGCTATAAATTTTTGCACGCATCCTTCAGGTATAGATTTTCCATGGCAATCCTCGTAATGTTCGGTATCTAAAGTACAATGCTCTGGAAAATTTTGCTTGTTAACAATTTGGTGCTTTATAGCAAAATTGTTTAGTCCCTTGCTACTCTTCTTATGGATATTTCAATGGTGAAATTGGTATTTTGTTGCTTCTATGAACTCTGGAGAGAATTTTGTTATGGGCACTTAGTTTCTAGTTCAGAGATGGATGGTTATGGACCTTATTGTTATGTTGATGAAACTATTTCAGTGCTTCTCTATGGAGTTTTATGCTTGCTCTTGTTTTTATTGAAAACTTTATGCTTCGATGCACATTGTTCTTTTTTGGATTGTTATTGGCTCACATGCAATTTGTTAAATATTTCATCTTGGCTCTCTTGTGCTATGAATTATGGATTAGTATCCCTCTATCTAGTGATGGGTGTATTAGTCACAAGGAATATTGTTGGTTGTTTTTTAGTGAAGGGATAGCACAATGCTTCTATTGTTGAAACTATTGCTATTTATCTCCTCTTCTCGATATCACAACTCTCGCCCTACATGGGTTTTCTTAGACATGTTTCATTCCCTTGTGGTTATGGGTGTCTTATGTATACTTATTGTTAGTTGCATGACGCAAAGGTTTACTATTTCTCCTTTCTGGTCATGGTTATCCTAGAACTATGGTATGTATTGATGATGAAGTTGGCATGTATATAGTCTATATATGGTTTTTAGAATTGGAAATTGTTGAACTAAGGAACATCTTGTGCTCTAGATTTGTAATGTGGGTGATCGGGGTTTTTAGCTTTTTTTTGTATTGTTGGGGGGATCTAGAAATGATTGCTATGTAATATTTGTTTTTATAATGAATGCTAAGTGTTTAAATAAATAAATAAGTATAAACTTATTAAAAATTAATGAATAAATTAATTTTATATAGAGACAGGTGGGGAGGTAAGCTACTCTTTGAGATCATATTACATTAAAATGAGATCACAAGATACATGAGTTTTGTTATTGGTTTGTGATTGAGTAACCCAAACTAGTATTACAATGACAATTTTTTTGTTTTAGAAAAATATAAATTTAAGTATGTTGAAAATTTTGATAAAGGTGTTGTGTAGCCTTGATGGTAGTCTAAACTGGATGACTTGTATATCCTATCCATCTTGTATGTTGTACTAACCTGAGTGACTAAGATATTATATAACAAAATCAAGTCAAACAGAGATAAATTATTCATGGTTAGTCAGAGATAATGACCTCATTAGCCTTTTTTGGGAAATTATATTCTTCATTTGATGTGAATTCCAAATTGGCCACCTTCTTTGTTAAATTTTTCACATTTTCGTCTAGCTTCTACACCTATAGCTACAAGATGTTGATGCACAATGGGATATGTTGTTGTGCCTTGCTCCTTTTAATGATGACTTTGCCCACATAGTTTTAACTTGCTAGTAAATATCAATTACTTGCATGCACTTGTTGAACCTACATGTACTTGAGCGCATGTCTGGTACCCATTGACATACATTTTATATGATTCATTTGCCCTTAATGAAATTTCTTTCGACTCTAGCCTTGTTTTCAACTATGTAGATTTTAGCTCTGATTGCAGGGACAATGCTTCTCCAATAATAGGTTGCATACATTTGGCATTGGGTTGAACTTTGGAATTGGGGGGGGGGGGGATTGTTCTAGTCCTGCCTCAATTATGGAAAGAAAATCCACGATTCAACAGTCACCTTAGAGGTTCCGATGGGGAAGTTCATGGAGGAGGGATAGCACAATGGGGCACGCAAAGGTGGAAAAGGGTGGAAAATAGAGTTGGGTAGGGAGTAGACATAAGAGGGAACTCGAGAGTAGGAAGTAGACTGAGAGAGGGGCTTGCATATGAGGTTTTATTTGCCTAGCCATCCAAAGGAGGGACCAGCAAGGCCAAACTAAAAGAACTCATGTGAGTGCTTTGAAGAGGGTAGTGATGGACCAAAATACGTGATGAAGAAATAGAGTTGAGCAAGGCTAAGCAGACGAAACAAATAGGAGATGTAACATCCCTCACATTCCCATTTTTTTGTAATGTAAAATTGTGACTATGTAACGCCAACATGGAGGCCAGGGTTGGCTGAGACATTATGTGTAAACATAAAATAAATTAAATGTAAATTTAATTAGTGGTTGGCCTAATGGGAGGGACATGTAGATCCAAGGTTCTTAGGGGGTTTCATGTTGGTTTCCTTTGGTTACACATGTTTCATTCCTATCAAGTTCCTATTGTGTCCCCACCTTCAAGGCAGTGAAGGTGGCATCACAGATCAAGCCACCACCTGACACCTAAAAACGATGTCAGTGGACAAGGGAAAATACTCATATATTCTTGAATTACATGGGATGATGAAAGGGAAGTGCAACATCTTTGAGAGAGAAAAGAGGAGATCGCACAAGGGAAAAGGAAGGAGGAATCATCGAATAAGGAAGACTCTTGGAGGAAATGGATGGAGAAGGAAAATGGTCGTAGAGGAGAGGAGGAGCTAGAGGACCCAAACTAAAAGACTGAAGGACTTAATTTGGGTTGAAAATTTTGTTGAGACTGTGTGATTGAGCTCAGAAGAGTGAGGGAGTCGATGTGGCACATAATATCAAATGGCAATAGATAAGTCCCATGAACAACGAACTTCACCTCTTGGATGCGTGACCCATTCTTTCATGTGAGTTTATTGGGATTAGCATCCACTTTAGACTTTGGATCAGTCTCGAGGGTTGCGAGTTGTAAGAAATATTGCAGTGTAGTTAGTCTATGGTTGGATGGAGCCGAAGTCCCTCCTTCAGTTGCCAACCATCTTCAACACACAAATAAGTGTAAATTTCATGTGCATATTGTCTTATGGATGGTGATGATCTTGTTATGTTGTGAATGGTGTAAGAATTTTTGTGTTCATAAATGTGACTAAGAGCTTGTGTGTAAGACTCAGTGTTACATCTCGACTGGAATGTTATCCTTTGTAATCATTATTTCGATGTCTACTTGGATTGTGTTGTCTAGTATTATTTATTCACCATAGAAACGTAAATATATATATATATATATATATATATAGAGAGAGAGAGAGAGAGAGAGAGAGAGAGAGAGAGAGAGAGAGAATGAAAGTATAGATCAACTTGCTCTTGGTACTAGTTACTATGTTAAATCTAAAGTTGGGTCCTCTGGCTTTGGGGCCATAACCTCCATAGGTTGGTGGTTTGAGCCACCCCTATGTTAAACACATATGGATTTTATCTTTGGGTATGTATGTTTTTGGGACCAACAGACGAAAAGGTTTAAACCTAATTGTACATGGGCGGGGAAACACCGAGTGATGCTAGTGGAACCTTGTTGTGAAGATTGACCACCGGCCATTGGCCACAACTTGTGCACTCACAATTCAGGGGAGACTAATATAATGGCCAAGTACCAATCAATGCAGAGTGGAGTCTAAGTGGAACTAGAAGCATAGAAACTTTTCCCACCGCACACAACTTGTTTCTTGTTGTTGATATTTCCACACCATATCACTTAGCAAAAGCTCCAATTTAGGCTTGGCCAACCCAGCTAGGGTTCCATCATGGAACATTTCTATTTCCTTTATCGCTCACTGCCGATTTCCCATCTTCCTTGTTAAAGTTGGGTGTCGTGAGCAGTGATACTATTAAGCAGTAAGATATGGACATGACTATGTGGGCCCCCTTCTCGCTGACTTGGTAGAGTAACATGGAGGCCGCATGAGTGCTACGTGTAAATTTTCCATTGGTCACAACAAAGTTGTGTGGTGTGTTATTAAACCATGTGGCGAGTTGTCGATAAACGGAACTGCAATTGTCATGAAAAGCTCAATCTATCGGGCTCGTTAACTCATCATTGACTCCTTAGATGCTCATGGATGATCGTTAGGTGGTAGATGAACTATTGAGATCAATTATTGGGGGGGATGGTGGTCTGTGATTAGCGAGTAGGGG